>JAJJMC010019771.1:1035191-1059716 GCA_023531435.1 Papaver californicum
TAATCGGTCATAATCGGATATTTATAGAAAAGATAATTAAAAACTAACGGGGGGGCGGGGGGCTGATTTTGTTTTTTAATCCTATATATTTCTTACACACAATCTAGGTTGAAGGGTATATTTGGAAAAACATGACGAATATGTGTATTTTTTGATCCACTAACAACCATCAAACAAACATTCAACAATACGTGGTAGATTTATCTGAACCAATAATAGTGTGGTAGTTGGCCTCTTCTTATGAACCAGATTTTTAAAATAAAGAAATAATCATATTTTTTTAATAAATTTATCTATTTGTTAACGTCACAAATTCACATCACTGACCAAACATGCTTCCTTTCATAAGATTTTCCCCAGATATCACCAAGAGATTACAATATAACGTTATAAAATTACATGTTTGGAGATCGAAATGGATATTCTATTATCCGAGATATTAAGGATATAAGACGTTTATTTATTCATTTAATTACAGTTCTGAAACACAGATTAACCCAAATCTAAAACCTTTTCTAAAGCATATATACGAAACCTATCAAATCATACATATATATTGTTGTATTGATTTTCAAATAATATATGGAGATAAAAATAAAAAAACCTAACTCACGAACAACACTGCATTTCCAAGCTTCAAATCCTGCAATGATCATCGTCACATAAACTACTTTATCCTACATCACGTCATGCTCACTGAAAAACGAATATGACATTTATGTAATCACTAGCATGTTTTATAATTATATTAATAGATCATAATTTAAACAACGCTAATAAATAAAACACCCAAACACCTTATACACCTAACAACCAACAAAATATCGTAAAAATGACATTTAAGAAAGATATGTTTTCCTAACTTTAGCAAAAATGTCATCCCATACTAAATTTTGTGCGAAAGAACTTTATAATTAACTAAAAATATCTATTACCCAAACCTCACCTCAAAGTGAAACTGATAATAGAATAATCATAATCTTACCTGTAACGCCATCCTCATGGAGTGCTCATACAAGTTGTGTTTCCAAAAACTACTATCAAGATATGAGAATTGAACAATCAAGCATAATATGCGTACGAGTGATTTTCCCGAGTAAAATATTATACTATTGTACTTCTTGTGATATTTATAATACTACACTTTTAGTGCTATTAAAATAAATATACAAATAATTTTAAACTTCTCGTGCTACTATGATAATATTGTACCTGTTGCACTACTCAACTTAGCAAGGAGACGTGGATAACACAGACACTTGATAAATGCATAATTCACATGTTTCTAGTGTAAAATTCATACTTGTTTTAGTTATAATTCTTGCATATTACTTTTTATTACTCTTGTTTTCTACCTTATGTGTCATATTAGGTGAATCATCCAAAATGAGCTACAAAGTGCTAGAATGAACAAAGAAGTAAAGCATTGCAAGTGAAGGAGGATTCAAGACAAAATCCTACTCATTCAAATCAATCATTTCTTCTCATCATTTCCAATAAAATTGAAAGACGAAGCCAATGCAAATAGAATGAGGTCATTCCAACATCGGACGAAGAAGTTATGAGCAAAACAAGATAATATTGAAGATTTAGTTCATTGACCGTAGAGATTTGCAAACCGTACCATTCTAAATTTATAATTTTGGCACGCGTTTGTACTTCCAAGAAAAGGAAAACACGGTCCCGGAGGATTCTAAACCCTAGAAAAAGAGGATACTTGAGGGCCAAGCATTGAAGACTATATAAGAAGACTTCTAAGGCTCAAACAAGATATCTATTAAGTAATCTCATATATTCTACCTCTCATATCACACCTTCTACATCAAAAACCCAGGGTTTACCCATTTAGGGGGAAATCACCATTCTTCTTCATCTTCTTCTTCTTTGTAATGTGAGTAGCTAAACCTTTTGTTGATCAAGGATGAATTCAATGTTCTAGACAAGAAGCTTTATTAGTTATACAAGTTTGTTTGGAGTTTTAATGATTATCGTTTGTTTTCACTAAATCTAGGGTTTATGATTGATTTTCTAGATTGCTCAAGTGTATAATTGGATTAACCTATTGATCATTCTAATGCTAGTATATAGTTGAGTGATCCGTAATTGTCGAGCATCTCCTACACAAGTAGAAAACGTGAGACCTTGCAGAGGGATTCTATGGAGCAATCGTGTGTGAAGACAACACTAGTAAGCAGGACCTTGCGCTAAGAGTTCTGATGCTAGGATCAACCTAATTTCACAAACCCTAATGCATTCGGTTGGGTTACACCTTGAATGCGCTACTGATAGACACATTTTTGTGTCTGAATTCGTCTCAAATCCTTATATTGATAATGCTCGATTATATACTAATTGATTGTTTTATGTGTATGTAGGTGTTTTTAGGAAATAAAAATATTTTTAGAGAAATTGGCTCAGAAAAGTGTTAAATGCACCCCTCATTTGGATAAGGGCACCCCAAATTACTAAAGGCATTCCCTTATTGGATTAGGGGCACTCCATCTTCTTCACATATGAAGAACAAATTTTGACGGGAAAATGAACTTTGAAAATTCAGTTTTTCTAGATCGATTTTAAGAAGGATTCAATCACAAATTTTGATTGGGCTGGACTCTTTAGGGCTAAACAAAGATGGTATGGGTGTTTGATTCGATTAAACAGGTCCATATCATCGGTTTTGGAGAAAACAAGGCAAGTTTATTCCCATGAAATATTCTCAGGATTTTTTTGTTATATTTGGAAATTACGTGAGGTTGCAAAAAGTTTAATTGCATCTGGGACGTGTATCAACGTGTATGGAGTGTGGCAGCTGCGAGCAGACGCATGAAAGAGATGAAAAAAGAAATCATTCCCGTGGAAATAAAAAAATTCTAGAGAAGATTATTTGCATTAACTTGAGATTTGGAGGTGTTGTGGGTATATAAATAGGCTGGTGGAGTCACAAAAGGGGACACAGAGAGTTTGTGGAAGTTTTAAAGAGTGAGAATCGAAGAAATCAGAGTTGCAAACAAAGTTTTTGCTCGTGCAAAAACTGAAGAACACGAAGAACAAACGCGGCTCAGAACTGTCGTTTATTTCTGAGCATTTGTAACATTTTCTTTGCAACGTTTAATTTGAATTGGCAACACCTTCTTGTAACAATGAGTCTGTAACGCCTATACACCATTGCAAACTCGCTGCTTCATTATTTTCTCTCTTTTTCATCTTTGTAAACAATTTTTGAGCCATGAATAAATATTTTGAGCGTGTTTACAACATGAAGAGCTAAATCACATTGCTGAGGCGACAAAACAAGCTATTTTTCCAATGAAAAAGCGGTATTTTTCTTCTTTGTTTAATTTTTGCAATTCTTTTTTATGATTTTGCATTGAATTGAAATTGATTAAAATGATTTTTGTTAATTAGTTGTGTTTTCTCTTGATGATGCATGCTTAGTCTAGGACTTTTGATGCTTCATACTCGCGATTTACAATTGATATTTTGAAAATCTAATATTGGCAATTTCTTAGAATTAAATTGAATTTATGAATTACATAATTATAATTATTGAATTAAATCACTTTGAAAATTGGTAAATAGTGGAATCTTAGCCTCAATATTCTCTCAACTTGATATCAACTTTGTTTGAGTTTTGCTATTTTTAGTCTTAGAAATTAGGTTTAAAACCAAATCTTCACAAGTCTTGAACGAATCCTTTATACCACTGTCTACAACCACATTAAGTTTTGACGCTGCCGACACAGACTTGTTTTTAGGTTTAGTTTTAGTATTTAGTAGTTTTATTTCAGAATTTTATTTCTTTTTTCTATTTTTCTATTTTACATTTTTTGAGTATTTGTCTTTTTCTTGCAGTTTTGGATCAAAAAGAAATTAGAGCAAATAAAGGTTCACATTTGTGATTGATTAAAGATAAAGACAAAGCAAATAGAACGGAAAAAGAGAAAAAAAATTATTTTATTTATTTTTGTTAGTTTTTCTTTCTTTTCCTTATTTCCTTTTTGAACTTTTATTTCTTGTTGCTTGCTTGCACACATCATTTTGCACCTTCGTCAGATCCCCGATTTTTAGGAAAACCCGTGGATAAGTAAGTTGATCTCGTGCCTTGGGCATGATGGGAGTTACCAACTGAAAGTCCACAAGCCTTAACCTTGTACCTTTGACCAGTCTTTGACTGTAGGTATATTATGTGAAGATAAACCAAGCTTACCTAAAATAATGAACCCGTAGCATTTGCATGTGCACGATAAACACTAGTATTTTTGCTTGTGTATGCCTCGTTGGATTTGCGTAGGAAATAGACTTGAAGAAAACGATCTTTTTTGTTTAAGTCCAACCGGTTACACGAATTTATGTGGTACATCTGTTTTTGACGAAATGGGTGGTAATAATGAGCATAAGGTCCGGGTAAATAAGACCCTTAGAGATCGTATGAACCCTTCTAGAGTAGTACGTGACCCAAGCGTAGTTTTACCAGTCAATATTGTCAAATTTATTATTAAAACTTGGATTATGGCATGCTTCGTACTTTATGGGGATAGAAAATGAGAACCCGTATACCCAAAATGAGACTTTGAAATGATTTGTGACACAATGAGTTATCTGAATGTCTCCAAAGATGTGCTTAGGTTGTGTTTGTTTCCCTTCTCTCTTGATGAGAAAGCCCAAAAGTGGTATCATTTTATTTCATCTAAAACAATCACCACCTGGGATGGTCTTGTACAAGGTTTTTGTTAAGAAGTTCAACCCACACCATAGGAATGTTGCTGTTCGTTAGTCTATTCAAACATATAAGCATAAATTAGGTGAAAACCTACACGATTATGAAGAAATGTTTAATGAATTGTTATACCACTGTCCACATCACGGATTTGAGAAAGCCCACATGGCCCAAATTTTATATGAGGTCCTGGATAACTAGACTCGTATGCAGGTAGAAACAATGAGTGGTGGAGAATTCACCCTTTAGGATCGAGATAAATGTTTTGACTCGTTCATCGAGTTAGCTGAGAAAACTAGGCAATAGACTTCAATGAGAGAACCAGAATTGTCTAGGGATCTTATCCATAGGTTCCATAGAGTTGATAATGGGTCTGATATTCTTAGGCGTCTAAAGGCCTTAGAGATGAATTATGGGTCAAACCATGCTAGATACGAAGAGCAAGCCCATGCTCTTTATAACAACTCTAGGTTTGAAAACCGTTAGAAATTTGACCCATATTCAGAAACCTATAACCCTGGTGGAGAAGCCATCCTAATTTTTCCTGGTATAAGGGCCAGAATCAAGGCCAGTCTAGTAATTCTCAGGCTCCCCCAGGTTTTGGCTATACCAAGAATCCTTCAGGTCCATCCCAGTTTCAGAACCCGTCAGATAAAAAAATCATGAGTTTAGAAGAGTCTCTCTCCATGTTAGCTCTGAGCATTGCAAAGTTTCAACAATCGGTTGAACAAAGTTTAAAATACAATAAAAAGATGGCTCAGGCTAACTCTAAGGCTATTTCTGATTTAAGAAACCAGGTTAGTCAGTTGAATGAGTCTTTGAGAGAAAAAGGTAAGTTTCCTACTCAGACACAACCCAATCCTAGAGGAGTTCATGAAGTATCCTATGGACAGAAACCGTTCAGTCATGTGAACTATGTTACAACCCTTAGGAGTGGCCGAGTGGTAGATAATAAGGTAACCATGCCCGATAGTGAACATGTTGTAGTCCACCCTTCTGAGCCAGTAACTGAAGAAACTGATAAAGTCTCTAAAGAGTCCAATGAGGTTCCTGCTAAGCCCGATTGTATGCCTAGATCCCCATTCCCATAACTGCTAGTACCAACTAAGAAGGAATCAAACTTTAATAATATATTGGAGATTATTAAGCAGGTCAACATAAATCTTCCTTTATTAGATACAATTAGGCAGATTCCTACTTATGCCAAGTTCCTTAAGGATTTTTGTACGCGAAAGCGAAAGATTACTGTACAAAAGAAGACCTTTTTAACTAGTCATGTAAGTTCAATTATCCAGAACAACATAACTCCTAAGTATAAATACCCAGATTCCCCTACCATTTCTTGTACAATAGGTAACTACCGTGTTGAGAAAGCGTTACTTGACTTAGGAGCCAGTGTGAACTTACTTCCGTACCATGTGTACCTCCATATAAGACTTGGTGACTTAAAACCTACCCAGATAACACTTCAGTTAGCTGATAAGTCTGTGAAAATTCCTCGTGGTTTTGGCGAGGATGTTCTTATTGAGGTCGGTAGGTTTATTTATCCTGTGGATTTTATTATCCTAGATACCCAACCTATCCCTGACCCAGAAAACCAGATACCTTTGATATCAGGTCGCCCGTTTTTAGCTATATCTAATGTGTTCATTAACTGTTGAAATGGTATTATGAATTTATCTTTTGGTAATATGTCTGTTGAGATGAATATTTTCAATATTAGTATGCAACCCCCTGAGTTAGATGACACGTGCATCGAAGAGGTGAACATGATAGGAACATTATTTCAGGAGTTATTACCAAACATCTTAACCGAAGATCAATTAGAGAGTTGTATATCCCATTTTGGATTAGATTTTGACGATGATAACACCATTGATCAAGTGAATGCTCTGTTCGATTCTGCCCCTGTGTTGGATACTAATAGATGGAAAGCTAAGTTCGTACCACTACCAGTTTCTAATTCTACCTTAATTCCTTCTTTAAAAGATCCTCCTAAGTTGGACCTCAAACCATTGCCAGATACTCTGAAATATGTGTTTTAGGCCCATATGAAACTTTGCATATAATTGTAGCATCCGACTTGGATAGTTATCAGGAAAGTAGGCTAGTGACTGTCAAGAAAATAAGGAAGATTTAGGGTGGACCTTAGCAGACATTAAGGGTATAAGTCCTATTGTTTGTATACATCAGATTCATTTAGAGGATGACACCAAACCTTCTAGGGAGATGCAACGTCGACTGAACCCTAATATGAAAGAAGTAGTTCAAACTGAGGTGGTTAAGTTTTTAGATGCGGGTATTATCTACCCCATTTCATACAGTAAGTGGTCTGCCCCGTTCAGGTTGTTCCCAAGAATCAGGTATCACTGTAGTCCATAATGATAACAATGAGTTAATTCCAACCCGAGTGACCATGGGGTAACATGTTTTATTGACTATAGAAAATTGAACAAGCTCACAAGGAAGGACCACTTTCCCGTTCCTTTCATCGACCAAATGCTAGAGCGATTATCTGGACATAGTCATTATTTCTTGTTAGATGACTCCTCTGGTTATAATAAGATTTTTATTACCCCAGAAGACCAAGAGAAAATCATTTTTACTTGTCCATTTGGTACTTTTACTTATGACGCATTCCTTTTGGGTTGTGTAACGCGCCCGCTACTTTTCATCGTTGCATGATGAGCATATTTTCTGACATGGTAAAACGGTTTTTAGAGGTCTTTATGGATGATTTTTCAGTAATTGGGTCATCTTTCGATGAGTGCTTGCATCATTTGACATAAGTGCTGACTAGGTGTAAGTAAAAAAATTTAGTGCTTAATTGGGAGAAATATCATTTCATGGTTCGATCAGGATTTGTTTTAGGGCATATCGTACCTTCTAAGGGTATAAAGGTAGACAAAGCCAAAGGTTACCTTATTAAGAATTCACAAGTTCCCAAAACCGTAAGAGATATTAGGTCAATCATAGGGCATTCAGGTTTTTATCATCGATTCATTAAGGATTTTAGCTTGATTTCTATACCTCTTTGCAATTTGCTTGCAAAAGATGTTAAGTTTGTCTTGGATAATACTTGTTTAAAGGCTTTAGAGAAGCTTAAGACTTTGATCACTACCGCCCCCATAGTCCAGGCACCTAACTGGAACCTACCCTTTGAGATCATGTGTGATACTTCATATTATGTCATTGGTGTTGTTTTAGGACAGAGGGAAAACAAACTATTGCATGTGATTTACTATGCCAGCAAAACCCTAAATGATGCCCAACTGAATTATACTACCACAGAGAAGGAATGATTAGCCATTTTTTTGCCATGAATAAGTTTAGATCCTATCTTTTAGGTTATAAGGTTATATCCTTTACTGATCATGTTGTTTTAAAGTATCTTCTGTCTAAGAATGATACTAAACCTAGATTGATTAGATGGATCCTCTTGTTACAATTTTCTCTAAAAATTAGAGACAAAAAGGGTGCATAAAATGTAATAGCAGACCACTTGTCTAGGTTTGTTGTTGATTCCCCTCATGTGAGAGATAGTTTTCCTGATGAACAACTTTTCTTTGTTTCCCAATTACCTTGGTTTACGAACATAGTGAATTATCTTGTTACTGGTCGAATGACTCAACATTTGAGTAAACAAGATCGTTCTAGGTTTATAGCCGAGGTAAAACAATTCTTTTGAGACGATCCTTTTCTGTTTAAGTATTATCCAGATCAGATTATTATGAGATGTATACCTGAGAGTGACCAATCCAGTATTATTTCCTTTTGTCATGGTCAGGCTTGTGGGGGTCATTTTAGTGCTAAGAAGACTTCTGCTAAAATATTGCAGTGTGGATTCTACTGGCCTCCATTGTTTAAAGACACCCACAGTTATTGTGTTGCTTGTGAGCGTCTCCAGAAGTTAGGAACCATTTCCCGTAGAAATATGATGCCTTTGAACCCTATTTTAGTTATTGAGGTCTTTGATGTGTGGGGCATTGATTTTATGGGTCATTTTCCTAATTCTTTTGGTTATTTTTACATTCTTGTCGTTGTAGACTATGTGTCTAAATGGGTTGATGCGGTTTCGTGTAAAACAAACGACCATAAGGTTGTTGTCTAGTTTTTGAATGATAACATATTTTCACGTTTTGGTACACCGCGAGCTATAATTAGTGATGGAGGGTTACGCTTTTGTAATCGACCATTTAAGTTTTTGATGGAGAAATATGGTTTTACCCACAAAGTATCTACCCCATATCACCTACAGACTAGTGGTCAAGTAGAGGTTTCCAACAGGGAGATTAAACGTATTTTAGAGAAAACAGTTAATCCTAATAGGAAAGACTGGTCTTTGAGGCTTACTGATGCCTTATGGGCTTACCGTACTGCATTTAAGACCCCCATTGGAATGTCACCTTATCGTCTAGTTTTTGGAAAGGCATGTCACCTGCCCTTCGAGTTAGAACATAGAGCATATTAGGTTGTAAAGCAGTTTAATTTTTCACTCGACAAAGAAGGAGCTCACAGGAAACTCCAACTCAATGAGTTGGAAGAGATTCGTATATATGTATACGATAGTGCTAAGGAGTATAAGAACAAAATAAAACCTGTGCATGATAGAAATATTTTAAGAAAGTCATTTTCTCCAGGTCAAAAAGTTCTTCTGTATGATACCCGCTTGCGTCTCTTCCCTTGGAAGTTACGCTCTCGGTGGACCGGTTCTTTTGTGGTCCTCACTGTTTTTCCTCATGGTACTATTGAAATTGAGACTCAAGATGGTAGAATTCCTTTCAAGTTAGCGGTCAGAGATTGAAACCATTTTTAGAGCCTTTTCCTACAGGTGATGTTGAGGAGGTCCCTTTGGAGAACCCTGCTTACCTTGATTGACCATCAAGGCTGTTGAAAATTAGTAAGTTTCGTAGGTTCTTATTTTTATTTTTTGTTACGCTTCCCAAGTACTATCTTTCTGACTTACCTCTTTATTCCTCTTATTACCTTATACTTTTGGTATTGCACTTTAATTTGAAACATCGAGGACAATGCTAGATTTAAGTTTGGGGGTAAGGGAGAAACTTTTAGTGCAATAATAAAACTCCAAAATTTAGAAACTTGTGAATAATTCAGGATGACACTAACCATTCTAAGTAGATGGAAACAAACTTCTTGTCTATAGGATTTGAGGGACCCGACTAAATGATCTATTTATAAAAGGACAAAGCTCAGGTATTAGAAATAACATGATGGTTGTCACTGTATCTCGGAGTCGTCACCTTATCACGTTCTGCTTTTATTTTTACAACTTTTTGTGTTTCTCTAAGTGATTTGGTGGGGCACTAGTATCGCCTTGTTGTTGTCGCTAGGGTGAAGTAGAATGATTGAGATCAAGGCTCATTAGTTTAATTGAACTTGACCCAAAAAAAAAATTGACACCCATATAGCAATATGTGTGTGTTCTCCCTGTCTATGTCGCCTAAGCAAGAATGGAACGCAAGATCCATGGAACTATCATGTAAGATTCTGAAAAGGAGCATGCGCTTGGATTAAAATGATCCAATCATATTATCAATATATTCAATTTTTTTTTTTATATATTCATTAAATCGACCACTAGGGCCCTTGTATATACCAACTGAGTTGATACTGGAATTAGGATTCAGACTAGTGGGTGCGTATCTCAATTTATTAAGGTTCATCTTGGCATAGATGATCATACAAATATTCTGGGAAAAACCGTTCACCTTAGTCAACATGCGCACTCTTTTATCTCCATATTCATCTTCTTAATCTATTCATGTGATTGTGGTTCGTTAGATTCCGAGCATCATAGTCATTATTACGACTTTCTGAGTAGTGATTTATTTTCTTATATATGAATTTTAGTACGCTTGAGTGTAAACTCGTGTACAACAATTGAATTTAAAACAGGATAATTCCTCCCACAACCAAAGAATTTTGTAGCCAACTAAATAGCATGTTTAGTGTCTACACTCAATCGTTCACAAGTAACTAGGGTTTGGAGTAAAAGGTTTTGTGGGTATATCTTTTGTAAACCCTCACGAGACAAAACTCGTCCACTATGGCCATTTAGGGGTTCTAAGGATTATTGCACACGCTAAGTGCAATCACGATGCCTGCGATAGTGAGTTAAGATTTTTATTTTCTAGATTAGATTTGCTCGAGGACTACCAAATATTAAGACACATTTTGTGTCTAAATTTGTCTCAATTCCTTATATTGATAATGCTCGATTATGTACTAATTGTATTGTTTTATGTCTACGTAGGTGTTTTTTGGAAATAAATATTTCCAGAGAAATTGGCTCGGAAAATTGTTAAAGGCACCCCTCATTTGGATAAGGGCACCCCAAATTACTAAAGGAACCCATTTACATGATTATGGGCACTCCATCTTCTTCGCGGATGAAGAATAATAAAAATGAACTTTGAAAATTCAGTTTTTCTGGATTGATTCTGAGAAGGATTCAATCGCAGATTTTGGTTGGGCTGGACTCTTTAGGGCAAAAGAAAGATGGTATGGGTGTTTGATTCGATTAAACATGATTATATCATCGGTTTTGGAGAAAACAGGGAAAGTTTAGTCCCGTGAAATATTCTCGGGATTTTCTTTGTTATATTTGGAAATTGTGTGAGGTTGCAAAGAGTTTCATTGCATTTAGGGGCGTGTATCAATGTTATGGAGTGTGCCAACTGAGAGCAGACGCGTGAAAGAGATGAAAAGGGAAATCATTCCCGTGGAGAATAAAAATATTCAAGAGAAGATTGTTTGCATTTACTCGAGATTTGGAGGTGTTGTGTGATACGTCGGAAGCCGACTTTGTTTTACCGCAAGCGCACAGTGTTGAAAGATGTAAACAATAGCAAATACGGTTCGTTCCCACGAGGAGAGTGAATCAGTTCCACTAACTAATACAAATAACTTTCGAGTCTAAGAATGTTTCAAATGGTATTACTTTTAAAATAAAGAATTAAACTAACAAATAAATAAAATCAATTTAATGAAGATTGTAATCAAAAGTAGAAAAGTGTTAAGATTTCAGGAATCCGTTGTAGATTAGGGTTTACTTGTGTTCAGCACCAAAGGTATCGATTTTACTCATACAAAGTAGCTAATCTATCTACTAGTACACGGAAGATATTTCGTTTAAGAATTGTAGAAAAGAATTATCCAAAAGATCGTTTGTTCTCAACCTAAGATAGAGCTCCGAAGCACTAAGTATACATGGCATAAATAGTCAAAGAATATTCATAAAACGATTTAAGACGAAGTCTCAACGAGTTCTTCTACTAATCAAACAATGAACTATACGTAGCATAGAACATGAAAAATTATCGAGAAAGATAAAACATTAAAAGATAGACAAACATTAACATTAAGCTCTCATAATGAAAACCCTAATTTTAAAACACAAACAAAAAAATACTACAAATTCATCAATCACCCTCACAAAAGATTTAACTAGACATGGCTTTCTCAAAATCCATAAACATATTAAAGAAAATCACAGATTGATTTTGAAAACAAAAAGCTAAACCTAGGTTTCTCCTGTTCCTAGGCGTGTAAAAGGTATTCTAGGTCTGGGTCCTCTATCTGTCTCCCTCGCTTAGTATTTATAAGTGCAAGAGTTTCCAAAACTGGGAAACTCCAAATTGGATCAAGCTACAAGCCCATTCAAGTCACATAAGTCCATGGTTTCCAAGTCCAACTCCTTCCTACCAGCCACCACCCAGTTCAACTCGATTGAACTCAACTTCCGGCCACCACCCAGTTCAACTCGATTGAAGTCAACTTCCGGCCACACACACCGATTTCTATTTCTGACCGTTTAAAAGTCTCTTCCCCTGTTTAATTCACTTAGACAATGTCTCAAACACCTTTAGTGCAGTTCTGTGGGAAGTTCAGGCAGGTTTAATTGGTGATTTCAATCACAATTTCTCCTTTTCTGCATAACTATCATTCAAGTAATAACATCAAACCTATTCATTCAAAATCAACATTAAACCATTCACCCTCAGTTCGTAGCCGTATCATATCCTATATTCCATTGTCTCCATGTCAAGAACAATCAACATCATTCATGGATCAAACCCATTGCAGTACCAGAAACACCACCACTGCCTTGCACCAAATCAGTTGAATTACTACCTTCATTCTTCAACTGATTTCCGGCTAACTGATTTTTTGAATAACTTCACCAAATCCAGACCAAAACCTAGAATCTATTGCTAACAATCACCACCATCTCACAGAAACACCATAAAGATTAACAACGACAACCTCTTCTCTCTATCTCGTTGTAATAATATTTTTTCAATAGCATCCTCTGTCACTTCACATACTTCAATCACCAGAACCTTAGAATCTGTTGTTGTTGTTATACAATCAAATCACTGTGAACCGATGGAAGACAACACCATTTAACTGCAACATAGATTCAACTTCAATCATGATTCATATTCATTCACGTCAATTTCATTCCAACCCAGAATCGAATACAGACCCACTGCCTATTCTTTATGTTGTCTTCTTTCTCCTCGGATCCACCACAAACAATAAATTCAATCAATACCAATCTCTTCATTCATCTTCATTTCTCACAGCAGCAACAACTAACATTCTATCTGAAATCTTGAATCTTGAATCCAACCTACTCTCGTTGTTTCCCTCTTGAGCTCTAATTCTCGATCTGATACCCATTCTTTTGAGAAGAAAAGAACCAAAATATGCCTTATTCTTTAGATGTTCCATAGGGGAATGTGGCGGTGGTGAAGCCACGTCCTAATTTTCCTAGCCTTACAGCTTCGATTAGTCTCTAGTGGACTTCAAGAGCTTGAGTTAATCTCTGGTCGTGAGATGATTAAGTGTTATTCCCCCAAGATGCCATTTAAGTCGTTCATTCTTCAAATGACCGGATTCACTTGTAATTTCTATAAAGAGACTAAAACAAATATATTAGCCAAATAAAGAAGCCTAGCTAGTATAAATATGGGTATAATTATGTTGCATTAATGTGGTTATCAAATACCCTCATATTTACATTTTGCTAGTCCTCGAATAAAACAAAATAAAACTAATCTTAAACTAAACTAATATGCTACAGATTTCATTCGTTGAGGATACGGTTACACCTACCATGTGTAACAAGCCTTTAAACCCCTAGGTGTCCTTAGTGGACGAGTTATAATCTCGTGAGGGTTTAGTAGAGATATACCCACAAAACCTACTCCAACTCTTAAATATTCCGAAATCGTAAGCATCCAAAGAGCTATGAGGACATAAAAAAAATTCACAATAATAATAAGAAGTTAGATGTATCAAAGAACATTATTATCATGCTTATCCCTTGAGTTAGGATAAAACCACCATATGAAATAATTCAGGTTCGAGAGCGATCGAATGTTTCGACTTCTACCTCACCAATAGGGTTTTATGAATTTGCACTCAAAAGACGTACTTTATGGTTATCTTGTTTGCAGGCAGGAATGAAGATAGAAATCCTGTACACGTTGAATGGTGGGAAGGGAAAAACCTTCTGAATTATATTTGAATATCCCATAGAAACGTGGGAAGAAAAGAACATTTTTTCTGATGACTCTACGAAAGGAAATCAACCACTATGTGAAGATGGGAATGCTCACTCACCTTCTCATTCAATCTACAATCAACAGCACTCTCACATCGTCCCATAGAAACGTCTTCGTCTTTGGTCTTCAACTATGGATGATGAACTTTTGAACTTCATAGAATCCTGACAATTTATAACTCTTTTCCTTAAATTCTTGTTGCTTGAAATTTCTTTATAAATTTCTTTCCAACGACCTTAATGAATGAGTACAAAAAGAAATATACAGTAAAGCAATAAAAACAAATATATATATTTTCTCTATTTTTTTTCCTTTTTTTTTTATTTAACATGAAATATGAAATACAAACTAAAAGAATAACAATGAAACTAATATGGCCATGGAGAAATGACTTTACCACTTGATTCTTCACAACTTGTATTGTCTCGGTATCATAAACTTCATAAAAATCCACTTCTTTTGATTTTCTCCGCTCTTATACTTAGTCTTCAACTAGGATATAGAATTTTTCTCCTTGTATTGTTACTTCACTTTAAATATGAATTTTGCTCTTTCTAGCAGTGTTTCTTGTAATCCTTGAACGTCTTCAACTTTCTTCAAATTTGTGATGTTCCGCTTGTTGATGATGATGGTGTTTCTATGGACCTGTTGTCGAGAGAGAGAAAGAGAATGGTACCAACTGCAAATCAAACTACAAGGTAAGGTTTTTTCGTAATTCTGATGGCACCCTTCATGATTGATAGAAATAGCACTCAAGAGATCAAAACGTAGTGCTGAAATTAGTGCGAGGTTGGGTAGCTCATCATTCTACCTGGAATTTACGCAGTTGAAACACTCTAAACGGAAAATATTTAGATAGCTACAAAGAATCGAAGGTCTGGTGCCTCACTCATATATGGGTATTGAATGATCAGTTTCTCTAATACTATATTCTTTCTACACCTAGATTTCCATCGGCGGTTTAAGTCCCTTTTTGTCATCTCTAGCCTCTCAATGACTAAGAAACCCGAATATAGTTCTCTAATACTTATAAGTTCAGTTATTTTGGTAAGAAATCAGTATGTAAACGTAGCTAGAAGTATACTACGTGACTCTAAAATATCTAAAAGTCGCAGGTTTCATGCAAATAATTACAAGAAAATTGAAAATTTTCTGCCTAAAAGTGAATAATTAAAAATTTTATTATGCTTAACACTCCCCCACACTTAAACTTTACATTGTCCTCAATGTAAATTGAATCATCCAATGTAGAAAGCAAGATGGGAAATCCTATAATGATATGAAACAAGCAATCAAAAACTAAAAAGATAAGGTGAAGGAAAAAAATCTGATGGGTTGACTCCCATGAAGCAAATGATTCTTGTTTCCCTTCTTACGCCGCAGTTAATCTCAAACAAAATGATAATGGTACCACAAAGTCAGCTACCAAGCATAAATATAAAGTCTAAAGAGTTGGGGATCATCCCGATATATGATTTTTGCTACAAATATGAACCTACAAACGCTAGATTCATTAGTACCAATAAAGCTAAATAAAGTGAATTCAACCTTAAGGTTCAAAGAGAAGACTTCCGACTTCTACACTCATTCATAGTAACACAAAGTAAATTAGACTCACGGATTACAATTAAAGATTGTTGAGATGTTTCAACACTTGTTGTGTACCCTAAATCAGGTTCTAAGTCCGCATGAATAACTTCCATGGTTGTGTTACTTTCATCAACCATTTGAGGATGCAATGCATTGACAATGTCAATAAGCATTAGATCATCAAAATCTACAAATTGAGCTAAACATACATCTAGTAGTTCAATTTCAGCAAAATCAATAGTTTGGCCAATATCAATCTGATCATCATTCATACAAGCATTTATAAAAGCACTAGATGGATCAATGAAACAAGCATTCAATGCAACATCAGTTCCATGAGTAATTGGATCATTATCATCTTTTTGTAGGTTATCGGTAGAAATCTCACAATTCACATGATTAGAAGGTATATCAATTTGCACATCTACTGTCTCTGAGTCATTAAAATCGACAATAGTATCCCCTGTATAAACAGGTTCTTCTAAATCATCATCATCTGAATAAATAATGTCCTTAATCCAAACCTCATCCTTTTGAATAGGTGTATCATCATTAATATGATCGTGAGTTGGACAAGATACACTGCATTCAAATGTCACAATAGTGTCATCATTCCTATAGTCACAAGTGTCAAGTTCATCATCATTCTCAAAACACACATATTCATCATCACTATCATGGGTAATATAAAAATAAAAACTTGAAGCGTTATATGAACGAGGACGACGTTCCTCTGCTCTCTGCATGTATTTATCAATTGAACAGTTAGATGACTCTTCTTTCTCTTCCCTCTTGGAACGATTCCAAATGCAATGAAAGAAGCCAAATCATCGGGATCCATAATACCAAGCAAAATTTACCCAATAACTCACCTTGCAAAAGCTTTGCAAGAATATCAAATATTCACTTACTTTTCACCCGTGAATGATTCCAATGACGCTCTTCAAACTAAGAATGGTACCTATGAAAAATCAAGCAAACTACGTAAAAACTACTAAAAAAAATCTAAGAGAAAAACTAAAAAAAAAACTAATTGCTGAAAAGTGAATCCTAAACTACGACAAGAAAGTCAAAAATATCAACTAGAAAGTAATTTTCAACCGCTTCCCGGCAGCGGCGCCAAAAACTTGATACGTCGGAAAACCGACTTTGTTTTACTGCAAGCGCACAATGTCGAAAGATGTAAACAATAGAAAATATGGTTCCCCAAGACTGACAGGCTTATTTGGGTGATCAATATGTTTTGGGCTTATTGAATTTGTGGGCTCTCTCTATTAATCTAATCTGTTTTGGGTTAGATTATTGGGTGTGACCAATTTCTGGAAGTTAAAGAGTTTGGGGTTTGATTTAGAAAGATTTATATTCTAAGAAGGATTCTACAAGGGAGAAAGCTATAAAAGAGCAATTTCACCAAGAGAGAGAGAGATATCTAGGTTTTTACCTAGTTCTCTTCTCACCTCTTCTACTTCTTTTTATAGGTTTGCGCGGGGAAGATTTCTCGACGTCTATGGTTTGCAATTTATTTCTTCTATTCAATAGTTGAACTTCTCAAACATGGTTTTTGGTTTAATAAAATTATTTTTGTCTCAATATTATCACTCATGATTCACTATAAATATCTAATTGATTGATTGTTTGTTTAGTTACGTTGCAAATTGATTGAACTCACATTCATATCTAAAACTAAATTAGGGTTTGTTATACACAAAGTGATAAATTCCTGATTACAAGTGGCACAAATATGGTTATAGCTTATAGTGATATATCCTTGTAATCATATATGAACCATGACCTTTGTTAAATTGAATTAGTGTGTTTTCCACATTCGATTCATTGATTAGCCTGATTTCATGAATCTTAATGCATTTGGGGAATTAAACTTGATTAATGCATTTCCACGTTAGGTTGTTCTCTAGAATAGAATTCATATTCACATATTTTAATGTGTTTGTTGATGATTTGAGGAAATTTGAGGGATATTCTTGCATCGACGTATTATAGGGATTTTAATAAAACGAGAGTAAATACCAATTCTAATTATTAGTACAAGAACATGTTTGGTGAATGAAAACGAAACCTTAACCAATATTCTCAACTCTTTGATTTTTTTTCAAAAATTTCTTAGCTTTCTTAATTATTTTAATTTAATTTTATTAAATCTGAAAAATCCCCCCTTTTACATAAGATTTCTAAACCAAATAACAACCTAAACCTCTCTGTGGGAACGATCCTTTCTCACCCTTGCTTCATAATAAATCATAAGTAGTGAGAAAGTAATAAATAACTTTGAAGTGCTGCGACACACATCACCTATACATCGTTACAAACTCGATGCTTCATTATTTTCTCTCATTTTCATCTTTGTAAACAATTTTTGAGCCATGAATAAATATTTTGAGCGTGTTTACAACATGAAGAGCTAAATCCCATTCCTGAGGCGACATATGAAGTTATTTTTCCAATGAAAAAGTGGTATTTCTTTTTTATTTAATTTTTGTAATTCTTTTTATGATTTTGCATTGAATTGAAATTGATTAAATAATTTTTGTCAATTAATTGTGTTTTCTCTTGATGATGCATGCTTAGTCTTTGATGTTTCATACTTGCGATTTACAATTGATATTTTGAAAACCTAATATTGGCAATATCTTAGATACAAAATGAATGTATGAATTGCATAATTATAATTATTGAATAAAATCACTTTGAAAATTGGTAAATACTGGAATCTTAGCTTCAGTATTCTCTCAACTTGATATCAACTTTGTTTGAGTTTTGATATTTTTAGTCTTAGAAATTAGGTTTAAAACCAAATTTTTACAAGTATTAAACGAATCATTTTTACCACTGTCTACAACCACCTCAGCTAGTACTTGGTGGCTCAGGTGGATAGAATCTGGTGTTCGAGCGCTTCGGAATTCAGTGATACAAGGAGTTTTGGGGATAACACTGCGCTAGATGCTATTCTATGGTTGGTGATGAAGATTCTAATGAAAGATAGATAAGTATACTTATTCAGTTAACGTTTGGTAATGACGAATGACTCCCTAATCATCTTTATTTCTTATTATCTTTTTATTTTTATTTTTATCTAATTAATTTACAAACTCTCATTTCAATATTTATTCTAGTTTTGTCCAAATAACCTATCAATTACACAGGTCTCTGTGAGAGCGATCCTTACTACTGATATATTACTAGTTAATTAGTGAGAAATATCTTGATCAATTTGTTTTACTTACGATACGCATCAAATTTTGGCACCGCTTCCGGGGAACAGTTGCTAATTGATTTTTTATTTAGTTTAGCTTGTTTTGGTAGTTTAGAATAGTTTGACGTTTTTCTTTAGTGTTTTCATATTATTAGGTTTTCGTGCTGTTAACAACTTGTCGAAGGTGTTATCCGCTCGTCAAAAGCGGGAGGTAAATTCTGAAAACAGGTTGTAAGTATCAATTTTTGTTTTTGTTTTTAGATTTTCTCTTTTATTCTTGTGAGTCGTTAGGTTTCCGTTCGGAAATAACATGTACAGTGTACAAGATCACTCATATAATAATGGTAATCAATATGGTTTTAAATCTCAATGTTATAACAACTACCAACCATACCATGGGTATAATCAAAACCAATCTTTTGCTATGACCAGTACCCTATGGAACCTTATGGTTATTCTCATACATGCCAACAACCTTACAGCGAGTATGTAAGTGAACAACCATGGGGATGAGAGGATAGTTATGCTTCTAATCATATTTCTTCTAGTGTTGAAGAACATATGTGTACCATGATGGAAGAACTTTACATTCAAATGGATCAATGACTCCAACCTCAACATCAACATCAAAAAGTCTCTAGTTTTGAAGATACTTTCTGTAATATGGTAGAAGAGTGCCAAAGGAACATGGTTCAATATTTTCAGAACATAGATGAATCACTCCAAGAAGTCAAAGAGGGCATGGACAACTTAAAAAGTGACAGTGATCAAATTAAGGAGGAAATGGAAAGAGATGATCAACTTTATGAAATTCCATGTAACAAAGATGATTTATGCCAACTCCGGATCATAATAACGATCATTCGCCTATTCAAAAGGAGGAGCTTTGGTATAACATAACCATTGTTCTAAACAAGGCGTAGATCAACGTTATAAAGAATATATGGATTATAATGTTTTTAGCTCAATTGGTTTGCAAGTAGTAGACCCAATTATTTCTTCAGAAGAGACTCACACAGATAATCCTAGTGCACCAATGAAATAGACTTTTTAGGAGAGGGTTCTGACGAATAATGGTTTTTAAAGAGTTTGTTAGATGACCACGATATACATGAGGTAAATAATTCATAGGATTTCTTTAAGAATGTTGAGGATCCTGCAATACAAGAGATCGTGAAAGGTTTGTCTAATCCTTTACATACCTCTATATCTTTTGATCCTCCCTCGATCGAAATAATTCCCCAAAAGTTTGTTCCGATTTTTAAGGAGCTAGATCACTTAAGATTGAGTATATATGCTACAAAAATAATTAAGAATTATTTTGCTTCTAACTATCTACCACTAGATGTGTTTGATTCTAACACTGTGCAGGTTCACCGAGAGGAACCCAAAGAAGTTCTCATATTATGTGTTCTTTATACACTTCCAAGTGTAGAAAATACTAAGTGTGGGGGTAACTTCCATAAAATAAGAATTTCATTATTTATATCTTATGTTAATCATTGAGTAAAGTTGTTATTAGAACCACATATCGTTATCTAGGTGGATCCCTAGATTTTCAGATTGTTGATTTATGGGCGTTAACCAAAAGGTCAGGTTGAGGACGTTAAATTAAGGGTTGAATGGAGGCAAACCATTGGTTTTGTATTTCTATCCTTTTTTTTTAATTTTTTTTTAGTTTTAATATCATTATTATGATTTCCCATCTTGATTTTACATTAGAAGAGTCAATTTACATTGAGGACAATGTAAGGTTTAAGTGTTGGGGAGTATTTGCATATAGAGTTTTTAGCTTTAGTTTTTAATTTTTGCACAAACCTCCAACATTTAGATTTTAGAGTCACTTAGTATACTTCTAGCTAAGTTCACAAACGGATTTCTTACCAAAATAACTGAACTTAGAAGTATTTGAGAACTATATTCGGGTTTCTTAGTTGTTGAGAGGCACAAGCTGACAAAAAGGGACTTAAACCGTCGGTGATAATCTAGGTGCATAAAGAATATAGTATTAGAGAAACTGATCATTCAATACCCATATATGAGTGAGGCACCAGACCTTCGATTCTTTGTAGCTATCTAAATATTTTTCGTTTAGAGTGTTTCAACTGCGCAAATTCCGGGTAGAATGATGAGCTACCCAACCTCGCACCAATTTCAGAACTACTTTTTGATCTCTTGAGTGCTACTTCTATCAATCATGAAGGGTGCCATCAGAATTGCTAACTCTATCTTGTTGTTTTGTTTGCAGTTGGCACCATTCTCTCGACAAAAACATGTCCACAGAAACACCATTATCATCAACAAGCGGAGCATCAAAAATTTGAAGGAAAGTTGAGGACGTTCAAGGTTTACAAGCAACGGTACAAGAAAGACCAAATTTCATATTCAAGTAAAGCAAAAATACAATGAGCATAATTATGTATACATGTTGAAGACTTATTTACAAGAGCGAAAGAAATCAAAAGATGAGAGTTAGTGAAGTTCATGATATCGAGATAATACAAGTTGTGAAGAATCAAGTGGTCAAATCCTTCTCCCATGGCCATATTAGTTTCGTTTGTTATTTATATTTCAATTTAGCATATAATAGAAAAAAATATATATATAAAAAAAAAGAGAAAAAAAATAATAATATATGTTTTATATTGATTTAGTGTATATTTCCTTTTGTATTCATTCAATAAGGCCGTGTGGATGAAGAAATTTATGAAGAAGTTTCAAACAACAAGGAATTAAGAAAAAGAGTTACAATTTTAGGTTTTACGAAGTGTGTAGACACCCAATTTTACGTATAAATATGGGTCACGAATGTTAGCAAAAGATGCCGCAAAACCGCATCCGAAATAGTTGCATGTGTGAACACAAAACAAATTGTAACCGTGAGTGCCCTTAAAAATTAGTGAAGCCCATAAAATAATGCATACACAAGTAAGCTAGCATGTCACCAAGACTAAACCCATCTGGCCCATTAAGAAACCCAATCCGTACACATTCTCTATTTCTCTTCACAGCCTAAAATTTATATATAAGTTAGCTAGCATTTGTATACATAGCCGTCATTTCCATATGAACCGAAATCTTAAAAATTAAATGATATATTTTATATACTTAGAAAATGAGACCAAGTTATATGTAGGATTTTTATTTGAAGGGAGATATAGAGGTTTCAAAATTGATTTAGGGGCTCCTCTAATAAGACGAAATAGGGACATTATGAAGTAAAATACAAAAACCCCTTATCCATAATATTTTCACAATACCCAAACCACCCATCATTAGTAATCTTAATTACATTAATTAGTTAAGATTAATTTAAACTAATCATGATTAATTAAACATAATCCTTGACCTAATCAAATGATTTGAAAAAAAAAAATTTATTTGAATTTGTGTTTGGTAGAAAGAAAAACTTGATGAAATCACGATTTGAAATATTCAAATTTTGTTGTTCAGAGAAATTTACGGTTGGGTTTCATGTCGAACCCAACTGTAACCATAAGAAAACCGAAGAACACCAATTTTTGGCCAGATTTACGGTTGGGTTTTAAACAAAACCCAACCATAAATCAAAGAACAATGATGAACACCAATTTTTGGCTAGATTTACGGTTGGGTTTTCAACAAAACCCAACTGTAAATCAAAGAACAGTGATGAACACCATGTTTTGTGCAAAGTTACGGTTGGGTTTTAAACCATACCCAACCGTAAGTAGAAGAAAATGATGAACACCATTTTTCCCATAGTTACGGTTGGGTTTTAAAGGAAAAACCAACCGTAACTCATCCTTTTGAGAATTGATTTTTTTTTGTTAAATTTGAGTTTTAAAAATCAAAATTTGGAAATAATTCAATCATTTTTACTAGATTGAAGGTAAATTGGGTGTTTGAAACAAAGAAAAAACGAAAAACACACAAATTAGATAATCCAAATTTGTGTTATCCAGTAGAATTTACGGTTGGGTTTTGGCTTATAACCCAACCGTAACAATTCTTTTAATATTTGTTCCAATTTCAACACATAATTACGGTTGGGTTTTGCCTTAAAACCCAACTGTAGCCAGTAGAACTTACGGTTGGGTTTGGCTTATAACCCAACCGTAACATATTCTGTTAATTTTTGTTTCAATTTCAACACAGAATTACGGTTGGGTTTTGCCTTAAAACCCAACCGTAGTCAAGTTGTGGTGTTTGTACAAAATGTATTACGGTTGGGTTTAGTTATCGGACCCAACCGTAAATGGTTCTGTTAACTGTTTTTTGATTTTCAATATACTCCAAATTGGGTTTAAAACACAACTTTGTAACTTATTCATTCTATTGTAATAGATTTAAAGTAGTACATTAAAGGAAAAAAACAAAGGAAACAAAATACAATAGACCATTGGATGATTACACTTAAACACTTAAAGATAATGGCGATAATCAAACACCCGACTTGTTTCCATAATACGGTAGCAATCTGTATGCTTGAACTCCTCCCCATATTTGATTCTATACTGCTCCATAGACAACACATGCTGAAAAAAACAAATCAATTATTAGTTTGAGTTTCTGAAATCTCTTTTTAATTAACGATTTATTAATCGACAAACTTACTCTTTCCGCACCGTTCTCGTAGGGATTTGCTTCGAATCTCATTTGCTTTTCCAGTTTTAAGTTGTTCATTTGTCGATACAACGTCTCTAACCGTCTCTTGATGGCTCTCCACGGCCTATGATTTACATTCCCCTCTAATGCCGCAAACATTCGAAATACCCGCTTCCACCATTCTTCGGTATCTTGACCCTCATACCAATTTTGTTGTGAAACAAAGAAAAAACAAAAAACAAACAAATTAGAGAATCAAATTTAAAGTTATCCAGTAGAATTTACGGTTGGGTTTTGGCTGAAAACCCAACCGTAATATCATAGGGAAATTATGTGTTCTGGTCATAAATTTACGGTTGGGTTTTCAGCCAAAACCCAACCGTAAAATTATTCTTTCATATTTACGGTTGGGTTTTGGATGAAAACCCAACCGTAAAACTGTAGGATTAAAATGTGACAGAGTTACGGTTGGGTTTCCAGGCAAAACCCAACCGTAAACCTGTCACATTTTTCATTTTGCCAGTTTTACGGTTGGGTTTTGCCTAGAAACCCAACCGTAACACTAATGTGACTGGGTATTTTTACCGGGATTTCCCAATGCATGGTTTCCAACTTAAAAAAATTAATCAAATAAATTTTCACGTGCAAGTTAAATTCAAACTTCAAATCTAACTTCACATTAAAGGCAAAACCCAACCGTAAACCTGTCATATTTTTCATTTTGCCAGTTTTACGGTTGGGTTTTGCCTAGAAACCCAACCGTAACACTAATGTGACTGTGTATTTTTACCGGGATTTCCCAATGCATGGTTTCCAACTTAAAAAAA
>JAJJMC010019771.1:1059726-1091411 GCA_023531435.1 Papaver californicum
CACGTGCAAGTTAAATTCAAACTTCAAATCTAACTTCACATTAAAGGTACAACTAATTCACACATACAAAACAAAACCATAGACATAGAGTTAGGGAGAAGGAGGAGGGGTAGGTCGATGACTTTGACGAGCTCTTTTTTTGCTCATAACATTACGATGAGCAGCACCGCCACGAGTACGAGCTCCAGCACGACCGCCTCGAGTACGAGCACCACGTTGCGCATCCCCGGCTTCATCATGTGTCTCTTCATCCGATGCTTGGGGCTCTCTTCTAGTAGTACTCGCATCTCTAGTCGCGCCTCTTGTACCGGGTCTACTCCTCTTTAAAGTCCGCTGCACATCCTCAACTTCATGATGAAGCTCCCTAATCAAAGCTTGGAGTTGGTCAGGCGTCCTCACATCAATTGTGCTTAGGCATGGATTAATAGAGTCCGCCAATGCAACGGCTTTCTTTTTCTATTCACATATGAAAATAAAAGTAGGATGCGTGTTTAGTAATAAATCTTAAAAACATTAATAACAAAAATAATGTACGTACCAAATTGAAATATGCCTTCTTCCAGAAACCATCTCCTGTGTTGATTGCCAGAGTCTCAGGATCATTGTTGATGATAGTTGGATGACCAAAATGGCGATACCACTCCAAGTAATCTTCTGCAGCCTCTTTTGTGCCCAGAGAGGGAGTTAACTCATTCCTTTGGACTTGGTATTTCGGATCAGTGCGGTTATTCCAAACCGCGACTGAAGGCGTCGGCTCATAGTTTAGCACGATGTTTGGCCCTTCGATCATCGACCCATTCACACACAATTTAAACATTTCGCGCGTCACCGTTGTTTGGACGTATCCATATTGCCGGAGAGTTCGGCGGGGGTTGGACATCACGTACCCAAACGGATGATACAAAGGGCCGTTGTAGCCTGCCACGTCCGACAATTCACGTAAATCCTCAACATGTCCATGACCCTCTATGCTAATCTTCACATAAGGGTCGAAAACAACATCATCAACCGTGAAAGCATCAATTTCTGTTCTCATCTTTGTTATGAGCACTTCTTTATATTTTGCCTGCGTCCCAGTGAAGACGAATTTTTGTTCCGTAGGTCCATTAACATCAACGCTTGTTTGAGGAGCCAGTCTGGGAAAGTGATCGTATACCCATGCCTATAAAGATAATTAATATTAATATAAGAAAATGAGAAAAAAATAAATTAAAATTGAACATTGAAATTCAAACAATAAATTACCTGAAGCAGACCGGTATTACCGGCAATCTCAGTTCCCCTGACCCTCGAAGCTTTTCGAAGGTTAGCAAGTAGGTAGGCCAGGGTGGCAGTTCCCCACGAGTACTGATGGGTCATCCCGAGATCACCCTGAAACCATTGTAGATACTGGACGTTGACCCTGTTGCCCGAGTTGTCACCAAAGAAGATGGTGCCGAGCATATATAGCAGATAAGCTCTGGCTGTTCGAATGGCTCTGGTGTCATCTATGACGACCCCAGCCATTTCCAACTTTGCGGTCCCTCCAAACTTCTCCTGTAGTGACCGCAGCAATATTTTCTTTCTCATGGATTGACCTTTCTTCTTTGGCATCCCCGGTTTATCTCCACTCACCAATTTAAATTCCGATTCAGCTTCGGTCTTCTCCCATCCAAGTGTTTCTTTGACAAGTGCATAAATATCACTCCAGGACATGTTGTTGTCAAAACCCTCAAACACTGATTTACCTTCCACCTCCAGCCCAAGAATTGATTGGACATCATCCGGCGTTATAGTCATCTCGCCGAATGGGAGATGAAACGTATCGGTTTCAGGCCAATAACGTTCCCTGAAGGCTGCGCAGACGACACTGTCATACTCCCACATTGAATGTGTAATTCCGGGAGCTAACCCGGTACCATTTACCAGAATTTGTACAGCCGTACATTCATCAGTTAAGGGCCAATGTTGAGCCCTTTGACGAACCAATTTCTTGATCGCCTGTGTATGATCCTACAAAGAATAAAAACAAATTTGTTTTACTTACAAAAGTTAAAAAACAAAAATTTAACAGAATAAGAGAAGTAATTAGAATAATACCTTGGTCGCTGCAACTTTGGCAGCCCATGAATGGGGATAACCAAATAATATTGCAGATTTGTCTGGGGCCTCACCCCATAGTCCTCCATTCCTCTTCTTAGGCCACAGTTGAGGTTCAGCCTTTTCTTTCGGAATTTCTTTGGCAACCCTTTTCTTTGCCTTTTCTTTTCGAATTTCTTTACCTTTGCCTTGAGGAACATGTTGTTCTCTGTCCCCCTCTTCTTCTTCGTGTTGTTGCTCTTGTGGTGGTTCTCTAATCACAAGAGAACCTCTGGGTGTTGGTAGATCACCCAAGCCTTGAAACACATTATATTCCTCTTCTGCAATTTGAGGAACACTACCACCACCTACCTCAAAAGAGGGATTATGGGTCTTGCTCACGCCTCTCTTCTGAACCCCTAAATGCTTTCCGTGGCGAGGGGTTGGAGTGTGAGAAATAGGTGTTAAATTATTACCCCTCTTATTCTTCCTACAACACACAACCAATACAAGTTAGATAATTTCAAAGCAATTCAACTTCAACAAAAAAAATATTCACTACACAGGAAAATTTACGGTTGGGTTTTTTCTCAAAACCCAACCGTAATTTTTCTCCCATATTTTACGGTTAGGTTTTATGAAAAACCCAACCGTAAAAATATAAGTACAAAAGGTGGTCCATATGTTACGGTTAGGTTTTAAGAAAAAACCCAACCGTAATACTCAAACCAAATTTTTATGGACGCTCTTTGTTACGGTTGGGATTTTCTACAAACCCAACCGTAAGTTGTATTTAAAAATTGGCGCAAATTATTTACGGTTGGGTTATCTATTGAAACCAAACCGTAATATCCTGAACTATTCATCTTCTTCCCTTTGATTTACAGTTGGGTATTGAACATAACCCAACCGTAATACTCAAGAACATGAAATATTACGGTTGGGTTTTGACACGGACCCAACCGTAATATCAACTGTGTGCAACATTTTTTTCCCAAAATCATGATCAAACATGCGAATAAATCAATTACAAGTTCTAAGAATACATGGGTTTTCTACAATACCTTAGATACACCATTGTTGGACTTTTCGGTGCTTGATTTTGCTTGTCACTGTCGATTTCTTGTTGAATCTCTTGATTAGGTTGAAAGGAGCAGGGTTCATTGCCATCACTGCTACCTTGAACGCCTTTAGTATGCTTCTTCATCTCGAATTGTTGAGTTGAGTTTAATCGTCGATGAATTTTGCGAACCGGCGATGAATCGAGGGAGATTACGGTTGGGTTTTGATAGGTTTTCTTTTGTTTAAGTTTTTAAAAGTTATGAATTTTGTTAAAAGAGTTTAGGTTTTCATTGGTATAAGGGTAAAATGGTCATTTAACAAAACCCCCCTAGGACATCCCTTATCGTAAAAATGGGTCACCTCGGCTCAACTAGGAGCCCCTCACTCAAATTTGGAGCCCCTATATCAGCCTTCTTTTATTTAATGGAAACAGTATTAATTAAGTTAGTAAAAAAATTTAGGTTTTTAATGTGGATCGTCCTATCAAAGTCATTTAATCTTAAAGTCTACATTAATGGAAAGAGGTAATAAATAGAGAGCTAGTTTTGTGTTAAAGGGGGCCGGGGAAAATCATTGAGGAAAATTTTTGGGGATTTTTTTGGGGAGAGATAGACAATCTAGCGTGAGGAGTATTCATAGAGATAGAACGAGAAATACTGGGAGAAAAATAGTACAGTCTGCATAAGGAATAAGCTTGAAACGGTGGTACAGTGGTTGCTAGATTCGGTACGCGGAAACATCATTTGTTGGTTCGCATAAATCCAAGTTACATTTTATCATCCGCGAAACAGGTATAAAGCATAACCCTTGTATTTGAGGAGTGGTTTCTGTATGTGCCATGTACTTATGCTAATATGATGAAATGAAATGAAGCCATTTTTGCCGTCTGTTTACCTATTTGGAGTGTTATTTCTCTTATATACGTCTGCTACTCAATTTTTCATTGTATGGTATCTTGACTGTTGGCTGTTGGCTTCATCACATGCTAGTTGCTTTATGATTTAATTACCCTTTCACTCATGCATGAAATAAGAAAAATCATCCATACTAAGCACGTACCATTTTATAGGTGTCTAGCCAACTTCCATTATACTTGTTCTACTTTGGAATCTTGCCATGCTTATATGTCAATTGTTGGATGAGCGTGAGTGTCTTTTAAGCTATCTTCATTAGACCGGGATAACTAGTATTCATACTAAGTCCCAGTTAATCCGTTTGCGCACACCATTATTCCAAATGTGGACAAATCTGATGTAAGTGAAATGCTTGTCTTTGTTGATTGAATCTGATCATTGTCAAGTGAAATACAGGGAACGTTAAATGAACTTGTAGTAGAACTATAGATTTTTATTGAACTGTATCTGTGGGATTTCTACGGCTTACTTGGTGGTACAAATGCTTGATATTTGTTTCATTGGTAATGATTGCGACCTGTTCTCGTGATGTAATGCATGAATACTAATCGTATGCTCTAAGAGCGTCCACAGTCGTTGGACCAAACGACGGACCACACCCATATTTGGTTTTTGGTCCGTCAAAAGGTTAGAATGGAACGATCAATTTTACTTTTTGGTCCGGATTTGTAACTGTTCACGACCAAAAATGGTCTGATTTCTGGACCAAATCAAGTTTAGTCGAGCGGGCAGGTAGTTAACTGTTTGATTCTAGGCGTATATGTAGTTAACCGTATGGTGGCAGGCGTTCATCTAGAATAACGTTTTAAAACACGGGCGTTAAGCAGAATTACGCTTGATGAAGCGTTCATCCAGAATTACGCCTGATGAAGCGTTACAGTAGGAGCACCCCCAGTATCAGGCGTTAACCAAATCAACGTCCCAATGAAACGTGAAGCTAGAGTTCTGCCTTGACAGGCCGTAATGCTAAGGCTATGCCCCACTTCAATCCCCTTCAAGCGTGAGTCTGCCACACCGCTTGGTTTCTAGAAAAAGCTCCTCATCATCCAGGCTACCCAGCAAAATATTACTTTAACCATTAATGGTGGTTTGATATTATAGTCTAATACTTGCAGCAACAAAGATCAACTTGGATTCACAGACATCAAGTGTATAGTCAGAAATAAAACTAGTTAAAACCCTAATTAACACAAAAAAAAAATCCCTGATCCCCCTAAAAATCACTCAATCCAATCCCAAAACTAGACCTTCTCTTTGTGGAGTTTTCTTGAGCAATAGCGTAAAACTAGTAACGAATAAATGAGTTTGATTCTAATATAATGACCCCTTAAATAACTTAATTCTTCCCTGTAAATTTGAATCCATACACAACCCATCAATTCTAATCCATCAATGACTTTAAGAACTTCAACAACTCAAGTCAATTATCCATGGAATCATTAGCCACAACACCTTTTTTGCCATTATATTCACAGCCAAAAATTTATTTTTAACTTGCTAAGAATTTGAGTTCTAGACAAAACCAAATTTATTAATCTATCACGGGCGTTGATGCATCCGTCCGCCTGTTGCTTCAAGCGTTCGTCTATGAATCGCCCGGTGCTTCAAGCGGTTGGCTGGTTGCACGCCTGTATTTTTCCGCACACGATGCAGTTGCACGTGCAGACATTGGATCGGGCGTATGGATATGAGACCTCCCCATCATGCGTTCGTCTAAGAAAGCGCCCGTCTCTGGGGCGTGCGTGTAGGTGTGCATCTATCATAAGGCGTAATTTTTGTTAATGCCTCCCATCAAGCGTTCAACCAAATGTCCGCCTCACACAAGCGTTTTCTTAGACGTACGCCCGTATCAACAAACGTACTTCTAGACGTCCGCCCAAATACAAGCGTTAGATTAGACAACCGCTCGATCAATTTTACTTGTTAACCCGTAGCGTTTGGGCCGGACCAAAGAGTAAAATTTTTACTCTTTGATCTTTGAGTTTGGTCTGATAACTGTGGACGCTCTAACCGACTAAAGAAATATGTTCATGTATGTTTCTGGCTGCTATGAAATGATACGTTGTTCAATGGTTAACAAAAATAATGTTATTTTGATTAACGGCTGGTGATCGAAAACCTCTATTTCATGATTCGATAGATAATGATTTTGCATAATAATAATAACTGATGATGATAATAATAATAATTTTGGATTGATTGGTCCTCGGTTTTGTTTTAACAATATTTTTGCAATAATAATAACTCTATAATAATAATTTTTCAATAATGATAATAATGGTATTTTAGGATACTCATTGGAGTTTGTTTTCTTTTACAGGATTTAATAGGTTATATTTATTGGCTTATAATTTAATTATTGAATATTTTCTTAGTTTTTATATATGCTCATTTTTCTTATATATTTGTTGCAAATTAAAATCTTAATATCTCAAATATAAAGTAGAGGCCAGTCTTCGGATTGGACGGACTAGGTGCCTCATACCTTCTTTGTCCGTATGTTGATTTCCGGATTTATTTCTCTGAAATTGGACTAGTGCAGTTATTGGGTCCCAACTCCACAAGTTGGGTGGCGACTTCGTATAATAATACTTCTTTGTGTATTTTCATTCTAGAAACTTGAAAAATCTATTGGGTCTCGTCCCGTGTATTTTCGACGGTATCTACAGTGGCGACTTCACTGGGGACATTGAGAATATAACTTGAAATATATTTGGGATTCTAGGGTTTTGATTTGACACTACTCGGTATTTGCACACACGCGTGCACGCACCCATAGCATTTTGCATGCCATCTTGCATCTTCCGAAGTCTGATTCTTAGAAAAATCTGTGTCCATTAAGCTGAATCCTTTGGGCGTTATTAGCCGAACCACCACAAGCCTTATCCTAGTACCAAAGAAGACTGGTTTGACCACGTCTGAGGTATATTCTGCTAAGGTAACCCAAGCCTGCCCAAAAATTAGTGGAACCATATGCACGTACGAAACATAGAAATTTCCTTTTTAGGTTGATTGTAAACTACATTCATTATTGCACAAAATCTGAGGCATAAGCACCCCTGTGTTAACCATATATTTTTGGTTCCTTGAAAACATGATTCAAATTTGGAACATGAAAAGTTTGCACATAGAAAATGACCAAAGATACTAAAATAACTGGCGACACTACGACAGTAGCAGGGTTGCTGAAGAAATTCCAGAAGATGTTGGATAAAAAGTTCACTGAATTGAAAGTCGAGAACAAGAAGCTGACTCTGGAGACCGTTGCAGAGGCTCTGGGAAAACATGAGGGGTCTGGAATGGGGGGAAATGACAAAATTAATCCTAATGATGATAATGATGATGAGGTTAATGAGGTTAATTTTGGAGAAACAGGAGAGGCCACGGCACGAGAAAGGCAATTAGCCCAGAGGCTTAAAGAAGTTGAAAGGACCCTACAGAGAATAGGTAAGTGTACAGTAGATATGCACGAGCAATATCCTTATCCCGAGATTCATTTGCCTCCGTACTTTAAATTTCCGGACATGGACATATATGATGGAACCGGGTGCCAAAAAACTCATATTCGTATGTATGTTGGGTACTTGAAACCATTGGGGATTAGTGACGGGTTGTTAGTACAATTTTTCCAGAGAAGTTTGACCGAGACAGCCTTAAAGTGGCTGATTAAAATAGACCCAAGTCTAGTTTTGACATGGCAATATATGGTCAATATGTTTGTGAGACGGTTTACACAGGTTACCGACATTCAATTTACCCACAAACATTTGGAGGCAGTCAAGCAAGGACCCAATGAGTCATTTACGGAATTCTTTCCACGTTAGAGGACCAAGGCGTTAGAGCTCGATGATAAATTAACTGAAGAAGAGATAGTAGATATCATAATGAACTGCTTGAACTATGCATATTTGAACCGGTTGAGCTCGTCTTACCATCCAACATTACTCTCTTTGTGAAAAGCGGGTTCACAAATTGAAAAGACATTTGAAACGAAAAGAATGACAAGGTTAACCAATCATTGGAACTCTAATGGGAAGAATAACGAAGGGTCCACATCTATGGACGAAAATCAAGTGAATATTGTAACAGTTGCATCAACAATTGCAGTACCATATGATCATACCAGGGGGAAAGCCAGAACTGGAATCAAGGAAAATATAGACGTCCACAGAGGAATTTCACTGAGTTGGGGCATCCAATGAGACAAATGCTACCAGGGTTAATCGAAAGAGGGTTAGTTAAGCTACCAGTTATGAGACCACCTTTGCCAAACCCACCAAATTGGTTTAATTCGGATGCGAAATGTGAATACCATAATAAAGTTGGACACTTGACCGATAGATGTGTTCTCTCAGGCATACAATTCATGAACTTATCGAGCCAAAATAATTGTCCCTTGGAGAGACAAGGGAACCAAATACAAACAGGAACCCATTACCCTATCATCAAAGGGAGCCCATGGTCAATTTTGTCTTGAAACCAATTTAGTCGACTCAATTTATAAGCAAGAATCTGCGGTTAATCGACCTGTCCACATTGGTGAGCTCTTCTCGGATCAGGTACAAACTGTGAATTCATTTTATTCGACTAATCATCTTGTGTCTATGTCTAAATTAATGGCAGGATATTATGGAGTTGAACATCAGCGGAACGTGCCGACACTAACCGATTTCCAGCAGAGCCTGTGCATATTTCTAACATTCTACCAAAGCGGGTCGCATCTGTTAGGCTTGTTCATATTTCAGAGATTTTTTTTATCTCGTTCAACCACCAGAAAGTCCAGTCTACCTTTCAGATTTTTTCCGATCCAACACCTTCAGCAAACCAATCTCATGTGGAGCCAGTTTATCTATCAGATATTTTTCCAAAATTAATAGGTGATACTAGGGGTGCACAAAGGTCGGTTCGGCTTGGTTATTGGAAGAACCGAGTACATGTACCTCCCTATGGTCGGTTCTCTACCCGTGTACTTGTACCATATACCCTATACTCTCGGTTCAGTTCTGGAACCGTAACCGTCTTCTCGATTCGGTTCCGGTCCTGTACCTGTTTTTTGTTTTTTTTATCTAAAATTGAAAAGCTCTGAATTCAAAAACCAGTTGAAAAAATAGCTAACTAAGCTATGGCGGGGTACATGGACTGACAATAACTTATTAAAGCCTCTATACAACTGTATCATAATGTCAAACTGCATAAATTTGCATGTCTTAATTACTTAATGTATGTGCCAGCCTCCGAACTAATTCAGTGCACGTTAAGGGTTACAAAACCAAGCACAAGTTTCATAATGAGATGCAAGAAAGTAAATCTTTCAAGGATTTAACCTTGTAAAATCGTACCATATATCAGATATGAGTTTGGACTTCTTCTTGCCTTCATCAACAACATTTCTTGTATCTTCATTTTGAGTAGGTGGACGATGTGGAGCTTCAGGTGGAGATATAGGTTCTGAAAGTTGATTAGAGGATCCAACTTGAGTTTCTAGAGTTGTAGCTTAACTTGAATTTGATGCATCCATCTAAAATCAAATACCAAATAATGCTACGAGTCACAATGCATAAATTTGCAGTTCAAAAAACAAGTTCATCTCAGCAATTCCATGCTAAGATATTTATTTTAGGATCGGGGTTATAGGCTTATAGCAAAAAGTTTGAATGGAATTGTATGAACATTAACAAAACAGGTGGTCTCTAAAGACGAAAGAAGATAAGGCTAAAATATACAAGAAAACACAATGCAACAAAGACAGTACATGAACTATGGAACAACTAAGATGCAAAAAGGACAGAAAGACAGCACAATAAAGAAACCAGGCTAATAAACAGGACAAAAAAAAGGAACCAGATGAGAAGAAACCAGGCAGGCAAAAAGAAAACAAAACATCAGCTACACTAAACAACACCAGATAGATAATACAACAAGTAAGAAAATAACACCTTAATAAAATGCAAAGGGTGCTTTTAACTAAGGGTTTTGGAGATCAGTAGTGAATCTTGAGTGGAGGCTAAAGGGTGCTTTTAAAATGCACCCCCAATTACTATTAAGATAAAAAATAAGTTTACTACTAATTACAACACATCAAGCTCGTTCATAAGGAGATGACCGGAAGCAAAACAACAAGAGGTCATTTGGATTATAAGAAGAGGCACACATACTCTAAAATAAGCGAATTAATATTATCTTCATTAGACCATAATAACAAAGAAAACAACAAAGATACACGACATACAACTACCTATCAGCTAACTAACTAGAACTAGTGACACAACTACTAACTAGACATTTCCTAGAATAACATAAACTACGTACACTAATACACCCAAAAGTACAAGGACAAATCGATCTCCCACACCGGCAAGTATATGACAGTACAGAAAAATGGACCCAGATGAGAAGAAACCAGACAGGCAAAAAAAAACAAAAAAACATCAGCTACATTATACAACACCAGCTAGAAAATACAACAAGTAAAAAAAGCACACCTTAATACAACCTAATTAAGCAAACAAAGTACAAGGATAAAGGAGATAATTGCTACCAAAAAACAAACTCACTTATGCTAACACAACACACGAACAGGCTAACTACAAGGACAGATTGAGCATAAACTTACTAACAAAACAATCTAGCCAATGTTGCTTTGTGACGCTGCTGCTTTGTGACAGAACATGAAAGACTGAGCATAAACTTACACTAGTTAAGTAAACAGAGTACAAGCCACTGATGCTTTGTGACAGTGAGTCCATGTGACATGTTCACATCTTTACATGCTAATGAGCCTCCAGGTTTGATAGGATAATGAGTCCATGCATAAATACAAGTCTGGTCTCAAACATGGGAAGCATAACAAACACTACAGTTGCATAGAGGTACATGAGCATTCTAAACATCACACACCATATGAATGAGAATATTATAAATTATCACAAATATGCTTCACAAATTTCTGTATTCTAAACTTAATAACCATTCTGGAATCATCAAGAATATCTATCTAAAGTCTACACCACTAAACAAGAGAAAGCAGTGAGCAACATGAATAATCATTGCTAATAAGAAAAGAATCTAGGATTAATAATTTTAAACATAGTAAATCATACTGGAATCAACGAGAACATCAATCTAATACTAAACAATAAGAGAAAACAAGGACCAGTAGGAATAATCCTATGATTAACAAGAACTGATTGTAAAAAATAAACATGAGAGACACCATCACTAATAAAATTAGTAGATGCAAAATAACCCCAAATAGAAAAATAGAAAAAACCCCTAAACAAAAAAAAAGATTTTTAAAAAAATATGAATCAAATCAGATCAGACTCATCAGAGTGATGTATAATGTTTTACCTGTAGATAATCAAAATGTCTTCTGCAAACTGCTACATCGAAAACAAATAAAAAATATATTAAAAACCCTAACTTCAAACGAATTGAATAAGTAAACAGGAAACCAAAATCGTAAAACCCTAGCATCACCTGATGATGTTTGAAATCAAGAATCGTTGAAGAAGAAAAAGAAGGTGGTACTGATGGTGGTGGATGCGACGAGATAGTGGTGGTGGAGGTGGTGTCGCTGTGGTCAGACCTTGGTGATGCAAAACAAAAGAAATGTTTTCTTCTTCTTTCACACACAGACAGACGAAATGTGTTCTTGTTCTTTCGATCGAGTAACCTAACCTAGAAACAGACGGATGAGATTGAAATTATAATATCTAATCAATGGTTAAAAATATTCGGTACCTTTGGTTCGGTTCCAGTCGGTTCCTAAGTAGAACCTGTACCTGGTACCTGGGTGTACTCGGTTCTCTTTGTTTGTACCTGTACCCGTCCCAAGCTCCTCGGTTCCGGTTCGGTTCCATCAGTTCCGGTACGGTCCTTCGGTTCCGGTCGGTTCCTGTGCATCCCTAGGTGATACAGAACAAGTGCATCTTTCATAAATATTGGATAAATGTTGCGAAGTTCAAAATCTAACAACAAATAGTAGAAGTTATGAGCCACCTCATCTCAGGAATAAAAATGTAATCAAACCTCCTGCACCACCATCACTCAGGTTGAAGTTTGCAAGAAAAGTGGATGAAGGAAAAACGGTAAGCACAATAGAGGCTGGATCAGGTAAATATCTAACTCATTCTGTAGGATTAATCCGGCCGGTTAAGGGTCTTGAATCACCTGAATTTGTAAATAAGTCGTCTTTTATTTCCAATTTTCAAGATATTTTGAAAAATCCAAAAAAAAAATAAAAACTAAAAACTCAAAAAGATTTTGTTTTTGTTTGTAGTGAAAATATTTTGGAGAACAATGTACTTGGCATTAGAAAAGGGGTTGAGAATACTGGCAAGCCATAGGGATGGTGGAACCACCAAAAAGAAAAACCTGAACCGACTGAAGAAGTAAAGTTTGTCAATCAGAGCAAGGAGAATCAATTTTTAAGGACACCTTATCAAGAAAAGAAGATGAATCTGAACAATAAGTGGATTCGGTACAAGGATGTGCCAAAACTGAAGACAAATGCAGTGAATTTGATCGAAGAGAAACCATTGCAACTAAGACCAAAGTGGATGTGGAAGCCATATGATAAAAAATGAGGATAGATACAGAATGCATGAAAATGAATTTTTTCCACCACATAAATAAACAGTTTCTTACTAGGCCATATCATTAAATTTAAAAAATAATGGAGCAACTAATCAGAAGGCAGTGAATTATTTCCCTTCACAAGGTTCAATCAAAGACAACAAATGATTTTCCCACCTAAAGGTTCAAGAAAGCAACAAATCAGAAGACAATAAATGATATTTCCAGCATAAGGTTCAAGAAAGCAATTACTCATGAGGTAATGAATGATATTCCAAGCACAAGGTCCAAGAAAATAAAGCAAACAGAATTTTGAGAAGATCCAAGAATCATCCAGAAAGTCATGCTTTGAATAATTGATCAACCATTTGATCCAGGCCTAACAAGTGTTACTCGACCCAAGAAAAACTACAATTGAGGTATAAACCAGGGGCAACAAACATTTATGATGACTCAAAGAGAGGTTCTCACATACCATCCGTTCATAACCATTTTCTACCACATTACCCCATCCAAATCCTTGACGTTTTGTCAAAACAATATTTTTTCAAAAAAAAAAAAAAAACTAGGGGCTTACTCATCACTATGCTAGGCCCTTAGCATAAATAGGATTATTATTTCTTTTTCAAGTTAAGCCTCAAATTCAGAAGAAATAATCCAGGGGCAAAGTTGCCCTTAAAACCAAATAAAATATACAATTTTTTTGTTCATTATTAAAACAAAAATCATGAGACAGTTTCTGAAGAAGACAAAATTTTACAGTTTCAAGTTTGGAGTTTCCATTTTATCCGTCTTGTCCATCCATCACCCTTCATCTTTTTCATCCACCTATTCCCATTACCCATAAAATCATATTTTCATTCACCTCTCAACATTACCCATAAAATCCTCTCTGAGTTGTTGCAATTAGCAAATGTCCCTAATTTAGGAGATGAGCAGTAAATCTCATATAAAAAAATGATGAAAAGATATAATTTAAAGAAAATAAAATGAAAAAATAAATAAAAAAATAAAATAAAAAGAATAAAATGGTAGTTGAAAGTTGAAACAACCACTTGGGAAAATTGAGTAGCATTAAAGGAGTTTGAGGAAAAGAAGAGTTGCGTGGAGAAAATTGAAGATTTGAAGCATCGAACTGTCATCCTTGGACTAAGAAGACAATACAGTTTGAAACTAACTGATGAAGTCGATTATAGATGGGAGGATTAAAAAAATTGAAAATTTTGACGGGGATGGTAATATTATTGGTGGCACTTATCAGACACGTGGCATGTCAGGATTCCCAAAATTTTGTATATAATTGAGTAGTTTGTTTTTCATATTTTGTTTTTGAAATTTATTTTCTAGAATTTGTTTTGTTCTTAAAAAAAAACCTAGTATTTCATATATTAGGAACATGTGCTACTAATTTGCTCTTTTGCAATGTCACCAATTACATGATTTCTAGTTCTTTGATGTGAAGCTCAAAAGGAAAATAAAGGTTACTTTCTAAATAAGGATTGTGGTAATCATGAAGACAACTAAGGAAATTCAGTTATCCCAAGCTATTAAATGATCGAAGAAAGAACCACAAATAATGAGAATATTTCGAGCAAAGTCATAAAAATTGAAGATCTATTATGCAAACGATGCAATTGAGTCAAGTTGAGGCAGTGGTGTCATCAGAACACTAAGATGACTGTTGAGGCAGTGGTGCCTTCAGAACACTAAGATGAGTGTGGAGGCAGTGATTGTGTAATCAGACACACAGATGAATGTTAGTCGTGAACACTAAGATGAATGTTGAGGCATTGTTGCCGTCAGAACACTAAGATGAGTGTGGAGGCAGTGATTCTGTCGTCAGACACAAAAATGAGTGTAAGCTGTGAACACTAAGATGAGTGTTGAGGCATTGCTGCCGTCAGAATACTAAAATGAGTGTGGAGGAAGTGATTCTTCCATCAGACACATAGATGAGTGTTATCCATGAACACTAAGATGAGTGTTGAGGCAGTGGTTCTGTCAGAACACTAAGATGAGTGTGAAGGCACTGATTCTGACATCAGACGCAAAGATGAGCGTTAATTGTAATACTAAGATGAGTGTTGATGCATTGCTGCCATCAGAACACTAAGATTATTAGAATTTGAGCTTTGATATATGTGGAACAAGTTCAAGGAATTCAGTCGTGGAAGTTCTGCGACTTGAAGCAAGTTCAATTGTGACGTGAAGTGCTTAACTTTTATGCAGTGCATACGAAACATATTCAAGAGATTCAGTCGTGGAAGTTTGCAACTTGATATAATATTCGATGCGGTTCTGTAGTTAGATGGTATGCATCTGATTTAGTGATCTTTATTCAGATATGGTATAGCCTCTATTATGAATATTCGTTATTTATTTATTTAGATGATTTGAATCTAGTTTGCGTTATATTCAGATATGGTCATATCCTTTATCCAGAATATTCGCTATTTTGTTTTTTAGATGACTTGCATCTAGTTTCCGTTATATTCATATATGGTCATAGCCTTTATCTTGAATATTCTTTATTTTGTATGACCAGTCGTTCTGTTTTATACAAGTAGTTCGCACAGGCGCAATGAAAGAACGAGGATTTCCTTGGTTTAACTCTGAAATTTCTATGGTGCATATATGCACAAAAGAGTTTCAAGGCTAATTTAGCCAGGAGCTGAATAGGCATTCTCAATTTTCTTGCAGAGTATAAGATGGGAGTAAGTATCCATAATTCTGAAACTTGTCAGAATTTTATACGTATTGATTTCATGCTTCTGCAGCTAAGAAAAATAAATCAAAATAAATCAGCGAGCTTAGTAGTTGGATTTTACCAAGAATTCTAATTTGATGGCTATCCGAGACCATGGATTTAAAGAAAGAAAAAATCCTTGTTTCACCATCACCTACCACCAACACTCTCTTTGAGTTGTGTGGAGGTACTGATGTATAGATGCTCTCGTCAGGATGATGTGAGTGGGGTCTTGTTGCTACTACCGTTGTTGATTAAATACTCTGGTTGAAGGAGGTGGCTGCGTTAAAACTATGAAACTGAAAAATTCCTCAGTCCCCAGGTGCATCTACTTTGGTATGCTACTAGACGATTGATGATTTAATAATATCATCATGAATCCATGCCTCTAGGGTCTAATCAGGAAAGGGAAGCTAGGGAGGTTGATATCTCATATTGTTGTTATTGTATTCATGCGTCATGGCTGGAGCAAGAACTTGAATTGAAGTTGGAGTCCTTGTTGGCGCCGAGGTTGTTGAGTTGCAACTGCAACGTTTTTCACGAGCGTTGACCGAATGAAACTGTTTCTTATTCTGATCCTTTGATTTATAAGCTTGTTCTCCCTTTTTGGACGTGATGATGATATGCTTGGAATGTTCATATAAGCGAAGTCCTATAGAAACACCAAGGGTAAAGAGGATGAGCTGGGAGGTGTTCTATCGCCGACGTAGTGCCACTGGTATCTTCAAAGACTATGTTTCCGGAGGCGTCTCTTAAGCTATCTTTTGAATCCTTGATTGTGATAGGGGATGGGATACAGTGAGCATACCCATGTCATACTCCTTTCTGGTTACTGAAGTTGTATTTTATGGAGTAGACTTGGGATGCGTCTCAGCCTCGTTAGGAGCTGCAGGCGGCTATCAGATCTGATGACATAGTCGGGAGAGGTGAAGATTCTTTGCAGCATGTCTTTGGAGAGTAGACTGCCTTATCAATATAGATACTCTCTGGTTGACCGTCTCTTATAGGCTTGAGATATTCTTGACAGCAAGGGGATCTTGTGCAAATATTCGGTCCCCAAGTATGATTCTTACGATCCTTCAGATGCAGTTTATTGAAGTTGGTGCTCCAAGCGGCACCGTTGCGTAAGATACCAATGTAATAAAAGATGTACTAATTGAGTATCTGAACGCTGAAGTTGACTTTGACTTTTAGTTTGACCGGAGACGACTCTTGGAGGAAGCTGAAACAGCTAAGCTTGTTGTCGGATGGTTTTGTCGTCATATGTGAGCCATTCAGGAGAACTTGAAGGAAGTAGGTGCATCTTCGGCTTAAAAGTGATTACCAAGGCTAGAGGTGATGCTGAAAGACTATTATGAGAATTGAGGCTTGCAACTGAAGACCTTGCACATGTGGAGAGAGCATATGCTGATGGTGCTGAACCAATCTTCAGAGATCTTTTCTAAATAGTAAGTTTTGTGGTTTTTTTATGTGTTTCTAAGATACCCGAATTTTCTGTGGTTTTATTTTGGGATTCTGAGTATGTAAATTTTGAATGGTTTACAAAGGATTTTTCTAGATAAAGAAATAATATTTTGTTCAATTAAAATTTTAAGTATGAATGCAAGGTGATGTAATTATTTTAGAGGAATTGCAAAATCAGGAAAATATTGCTAAGGGGTAGCGAAGTGCTTAAGTCTTTACAACCTTGTCAAAGGTGCTGGAGTGTTTAAGACTTGGCAGCTTTAAGCTTCGTGCCATGTATGATTACTCATATTATCTTATTGGTGTTGACAAGTTTGTAGCATTCACCTAATATAGTTTTAAGGACCAAATTTGGCTTTTCTCTAGGAGAGGAAATAGTGTCTCCGATTTAGAAAGGGTTGGGTTTTGGTATCTCAGGTTGATGACACATTTCAGAATGATTGGGTTATTGGTTTTAATATTCTCAGTAGAGATGACTCTATCTATTTAATAAACTTTTGAAAATGATCATCTTCCTCTTCAAACCGTCAAGTCATGGTATGGCACTCGTGTCAAGTCCCCAAGACTTGATGGGATGCAAGACAACTAGTTGTAAAGAGAGTTGTTAATCAAGACTTACTTGTAGGCAAAATCCATGGGTGTACAACATCACCTTTCCTCTATGCAGTCGTTTAGTGTCCATACCCGTTGCTGGGTGATGTTCTGTAGATGAGAAATATTTAGAGTCCGCTGGCTTGTTGACGCATACAGGTGGGTCCCTTGGTGATGATTCTGCAGAGATGCGTCAAGTCTTGACTTGTTTTTGTGGATCCACAGACGTCCCAGAATCATGTCGTAATCTGGATTTACATGATTGTTGCTGGTGAATTGATGACGGACACTCTCGGCCACAAAATGGCGGTGGTAGTGGTCTCTTTTGGACCTTTATGAATGACGAAGTTTGATTGCTGCATCTCTGGTTGCTTTATTTGGATGGGAATCTTTCATCATATCGAATGTTGATTCTGGAAGGCGCAACTTACTTTACTTAAGGATTTTATGTCTAGTGAGCCTTTTGATATAGGCAGTGAGCCTTCTGAGAAGGAATTAGCAGCTCATCCAAATTTGAAAATTACTTCTGGAGCGGGGAGCGACTCGATCATCAACTTGACACAGGTATCTCGAATCATACTTTATTTAATCATAGTCTTTTACTCAACAATTAAATGTGTAATTCGTCTGTTGCAGTCGCGGCTCCCGAATTACTTCGTTATGATAATGTAACAAATGTTACTCCTCGATCTTGTCTTGATGAATATCTTCACGTAGTATGTGGGCATGACTCATCAGGGTGTCTTGAACATTCATCCCTTTAAATTTGGTGTCCCAGCTTTTCCTGGTGCTTCAGTTGCTTATGTCGTGGGTAAATCTTCCTTTATAAATCCCTGAATAACGATTCCATGTCTTGTTGACTTTGATGGATTATGATTCTTATGAATAATTGTTATGCTTAGATGACTAGCAACACGAATACTTTGACGTTAGAAAGGACCGTTGTCGTTGGAACCACTGAGGAACAAGACAAACATGACCAGGGACCTGAGAAATCATCCAATACTGAAGTGATTGAAGAATCCGGGGCTGAAAAATGAAGAACTTAGTGGTGAATCACATTTTGAGGAGCCTTATGCTTCTGATGACTTGTTGCATCTCCAAGTATGTCTTCTCAATTGTTTTAGAATCATAATGACATAATTATGAATCTTTACCCCCAAAACGTGAAGAACCAAACATGATTTCATGTAGAATTTTGGCAATTTTCGTTGTCAGAAAAATTCAAATTCAGGTCTTCCTTACCGTAATAGCCGTTGAATCCTCGTCCGAAGGGTTATGTAAAATACGTTTCTGGCGACATTTTTGCAAAACGACCCATATCTTTTCTAAACCATATGCCATGACCCAAAACACTTTTTAATGAATGTTTAGGTTTCCAATGGACATATTTTATGAACTTTATGATCTATACTTCAATTCCTTGTGTTTAAGCTATTTTGGCTCATTATCTCTACAATGTTCTCATTTTTAGGAGGGGAATGGACAAAATCGGAGAGATAAACTTGTAGGTGAAGGATTGAATATTACCGTGAGCTTTGATGTTGGTGATGTGTATATTCCATCTCAAAATCACAAGAGAGCTCTTTCTGATGTTGTTGTTGTTGAAGGAAGCACTCCGAGTGGCTTTATTGTACAAAACGTTGCTATGATAGAGATTGTTCATGATGTTTTCGGTAGCACTGCTTGAAAGAGTAGTGTTTGTATTTTTGGTGAATTTCTTTTGAGAAACGGAACACCACAATTAAGAAGGGTTGTTGAACCTGAATTGATTTTGATGATTGAAATAGATCTAAGATCCACCATTCCTCTTTTAAGATAATTGAATAATTAAATTTGTAACGAGAGGTTGATCTCCCGCTGTGGTCGCCAATTGTTTGTACCTAAAAATTGCTCCAAGGCAAAATAATATACTGTTGAAGTACTTTTTAGGTTCGAGGATCAAAATCGTACAAAACGAATCCAAACAAGAAGAATCTTTATCTTCGTTTTGCTTCAATTACAAAGAGAGAAGATGGGTTGATCTTAGGGAGGCAAGCAAAGAAAGTTAAATGAATTTTATGTGTGTGTTGAATGGTATGTAGAGTGTAGAATAACATAGTTTGTGAGAATGATTTCTATCTATTCTCTGTTCTATCTTGTGTTTTGAAATGGGCTAAGTAGCCTATTTATAGTAATTGGGATCACACACTTTCCTTTGTAAAGTAGTGGAGGTTGTGAGGAAATTGAGAGATGGAGGTTGTGGTAGTAACTGTCCACTTTGTCTTGGGAAGTTTCTGGAAACTTCAGATCATTACTCCTTCACCTTTGCAACCGCTTCAACCGTCTCCACTTACTTTGTAACTTCTTTGCTATAACCACCAAACCAAAACCCTATGTTTAATCCCCCCATGTAATATTATTTGATCTATCGTAAGAGTTAGTGGAGCTGCTACGGGAGCTGATGGAGCTGCTACAAGAGCACTAGAGCTGATGCTGGAACGGAGTTATTGCCGCTGGAGCTGAGGCCGCTGCGCTGGAGGGAGCGTTGTTGCTGGCGCTGGAGGGAGCGCTGCTGGAGGGGTGGCGCCAATATTACCCGGGTAACGTTGGCGCTGGAGTAGTGCTATGGCTACGCTGGTGGGAGCGTTGTTGGAGGGTTGGCGCCAACGTTAGCCGGGTAACGTTGGCGCTGGAGTAGCACTAGCGCTGACATCATGGTCGTGGTGCTTGCAAGGTGCTATTATTACCTGGGTAACGTTTGAGCTAAAGTTAATCGTTGGTGTTATGTTTGGCCTTTATGTAGCACATTCGGAACATATTCAAGGAATTCAATTGTGGAAGTTTGCAACTTGAGATAATGTTCGATACGACTCTGTATTTAGATGGTATGATTTATTTAGTAGCACATTGATACGCGAATAATGTAAAATCTCATAATGACCATTGTTCTTTTTTCGCTCGACTTTTTAGTAAAATGACTATTTTACCATTGGTCTAAATCTTGATGAATATGGCTTTTCACCTCTAATTATAAAATGACAATTTTTCCCCTTGATGTGTAAAATAAATATTTTACCCCTGGGCTGAAAAATTACCCAAATTGATTGTTTTACCCTTTGTCAAAAATCCACCATCAACACAATTCTATCTCTTCCTCCAACTTTTTAGCATTTCTAGTAACTAATGGAACCATTCACTATTGAGGACGATGTAATGCTTGTTAAAGCTTTCATTCCAGCTTACCGTGAAAGGCCTCATGAACGTTATTCGATGTTTTGGAAGAGAATGAAAGAATTTCATTTCGAATTAGATGGAAATCCTAAAAACCGTAAATGGTTAGAATTAGCCGAAAGATTTGAAATGGTACAATATACGTTGGGAGAATATATTAGAATACTCCGTTAGGTAAAGCGATATCATCGCAGAGCTACTCCTGAAGAGAAAGTGAATATTTAAACTAACTTTTCAATTATTGTGAATGGAGTATTATTGTTTTTTAATACTAACTTGTCAATTCTTTAATTTTTAGAGTACTCGAGTTCAAATCTCTTTGGGGAATACGTCATAGTGGAACAACATTCGAGCACGAGCTATGTTATACGTATTTGAAGACATATGCCCCGAGATTTCTTAGACAACTAGAACGTGAATGGAGGTAAAGCTAGCCGAACTTTAATGGTTTCAGCCGAACATTTTTAGTTTTCACACTTTTCGGAAAATATAGCCGTTAGGAAAAAGTACTCTATATATACCCATCTACTAGTTCATGTCTAAAATCACATCTTCACTTAAAAATGGTAGTCACTAAAGCTAGCTTTACTCTAGATGAAGATTTATCTCTTTGCATAAACTAAGTGCGTTTTTATCTAAAGAAGGGTGAAGAACAACGTCAAAATGGTTTAGTTAGTATAAGTTATTGGGGTAGAATTCTTGAAACCTTCTGCACCAAAACAGGTAATTCTAATAACAGGAATTATCCGGTACTGTTTTATAGATTTCAAATTATAAGAAAACAAGTCAAAGAGTTTATAGCTTTAATTCGGGTTGTCAATCGATATCGACTTAGGGGTGAAACCATTGTCGATGTTGTAATGCGAGCTCGAGAGGAATGGAGAAGATGGAAAAAAAAGAATTTTGAATACGAAGCTCATTATGACATCCTTCGTAGGTTTCTCGTAACACGTATGGGGTGTTGAAGATGCTAAAAACGTAATCGATTTCTATATTTGTAATTGTGTGTTAGTAGAAATATTAGTTTTTAGCCTTCTAATTCAGTGTTAGTAGCATATTTAACAACAAAAAAACTGAAACTCTTGTGTAATGTTCGACTAGGTGTACACAGTTCGTCTAAGAGTTCAAATCAAACCATATGTTCGGCTGCCTGCAATAAATAATTCCTAGACGAACTTCTGATATCAAAAAACCCTGGTAAAATCATAAATGTTCGGCTACCTGCAATAAATAATTCCTAGACGAACTTCTGACACCAAAAAACCTGGTAAAATCATAAATGTTCGGCTGCCTGCAAGAAATAATTCATAACCGAACTTCTGACAAAAATATGAACCTAGATTTTTTAAAAGTTCGGCTAAAGTTTAAATTAATATTACTAGCCGAACATTACTCTGGATTCTACAAATCCTAGTCGAATATCTTATTCTTAGAAGAGTATTTTGTTCGGTAAGGTCGATACTTTCACTGTAAGCCGAACCTCTTACCAAAAGATAACACAATTTCAACAAAAAAAATAATTATTTCATTCAAAATATATAATCTTCGAAGCATATTTAATTCGATTGCATGTCTCATTCACTCAATTACAATTGGTTGAGAATTATCTTTTTCTTGAGACATTTTCAAAGCTATCCACATATCCATATTTGCCTCATACAAATTACACCAACTCTTCATATCGTCGGTATTAAATCCTTCCCAATAGGAAGTTAGGCACAATGGAGGAATTTGACATTCGGGTTTCAAACGGCTACCGATAAAGTGGTTGCCTCCAACCAATGCAATGAACACTCTTGGATGAAGTTGGACACCTTTATGTGATTTTGGGGTGAATGTAGCACTATAACCTATTGAGAAATAATGGACCACACAATTGAATGCGTCGGCGAGCAAGTGCCCACAAATCGGCATAATCATCCAATAATCCCATGTAATAGGATTGCCCTCGTGTAGATGACATTCATAATTTATAAACTCAAAGTTCACCCCACCATCCAACCCTCCCATCATTGTCTTTTAAAATGCGGGTTTCTCCCGTAGTTTCGTCAACAACGTTTGTCTTATCTAAGTGATTTCACAACCATTGTATTCCTTGACACGGTACTGAAACGACCCTAGTTGTCCGACCGCAAAATGAAAACCACATTTGTCATCGCCAGGGACGTCGTCGGAGGAGTTCTCCAAGTAAGCCACATCAACAAATATTCGCTTTAGATTCACGTCCCCAATAGGTGGTTCGATTGACGGTGATGGAAGCATCGGACCTCTTTTCTTTATATCACATTCACTTGGATCGTCTTTTTCCTCACTGCTCCGACCTTGTTTGTTTGATTCTTCGGCATACATTGCTGCAGTGTACTCATGAACCAAAGGATTTATATGATTAGCATGTATGTCACCATGCTTCTTAGCCAAAATCTTGGCATACTTCCCTCTTGTTTCCTTGTTTCTTTGTTTTTTGGCCTACCTTTGGGCTTGCACTTTTCCGGTTCATAAACATTCTCCATAATGTGTGGATAAATGATCGTCCTCATGTCATCCCAAAATATTTGTCGTTGGATTTTTTTCATCTTGCGGTTCATCTTGAGTACAGTTCTTCCACATTCGGTATCCCCAAACTCTTCTCCGGGCTCTTCCGTGGGAGGGTTGAAAGTTAATTGTTTCCAAAATGGATCAATGTAGTCTAAAGGAATGACACCATGTTCATACTTCACTATATTATGGAGACAAGGTAATCCCATCGACTTTTTCATGTTACAAACACACACCTCGTCCGGCTTGGTGTCCCAATCCTTAATCAAATTGACTTCTACCATCAACTTCTTAATACACGCATGGGACTTGTTATAATGGATTCCCTTGAGCAACGAAGATCATCTTATTTCTTAGTCTTTAAGATAAGGCTCTTTTGGAACTTCTATTTGATATTATCCATGTCGCGAGTGAAGTAATTTTCCATAGCATCAAACACCAGCACAAAATTATCAACACGTCCAATAATATTCTTCTTCAACTGGTGGTGAGCCGACTCTGCCAAACCTTTATTTGTGCGGTTCCAACCATTGCCTCAACAAATACGATATCATATCCGGGTACTCAGGGCTAGTCCAATGCCCGGTAAACGTCGCAAGATTTAGATTGTAATCATCCTCGGAAAGATACTAAGTCAATGAGTATTATTCATTGGATAAACAAGCCTATTTGATTCATATTGTTTATCAAATTCCAATTTCGCATTGGCTTGTTCATCTTCCGGTAGTTTTTTTATCTCATCATTACCTCTCTTCTTTGGTGGTAGAATTTGAGGCTTGCACCTATACATCACATTACACCATATGTGGAACATACATAGAAGATTATGTACTAACGGGAAGACTACCTTTATTACGTCCATTAAAGCGACTTCGTTATCGGTGACTATAACTCCAGGAATATCATTACCTCGAAAGATTGACCTCACTTTTTGCATCGCCCAAGTGTAAGTAGGCTCCTACTCATCCTTCAAGAAACAAAAATCCACGCTAAACAGTGACTTTGTCGACGTGCGCCCAACAACATTCAACAATGGCATCTCTTACTTATTAGCCTTGTAAGTACAATCCATTATAAGAACTTGGTAAAAATATTGCGTCAACTGAACACACATTGGATGCAATAAAGAGATGTGTTATTTCTCCATCCGGACCTACTTGCTTTTGAACGGTGTAGTTTTTCTGTTGTGCCATATAAAACAATTGTTGCATTACCTTCATATCTCTCCATTCCTTCTTTTTCAACGTCTCGTTTGCATTGTAAATGCTAGACAAAGAGGAGAGGTTATCCTTGTTATCTTGTTTAATGATGCGAAGCTTAGTAATCGGTGGAATACCCATTTTCCTCATTTTAGCTAGTTTCTCCATTTCAAGAGGGGAGAGCCTTGATGCGAATAAATATTCTTCGAGATGTTCAGGACGTTTGTGGTTATGTCTACCTTCAACAACTTTGAATATAACCCATTCCCTTAATTCATTGTTGAAATTAAACACGAGCTTGAACAGGCAATTGGTATTCTTTGAGATAGTTTCATTCTTCCTCCCGGTCTTTCCGATATACACATAACCCTTCTTCTTATGGCTTTCGGGCTTACGAATTCTCTCACAACTATTTTAAAGAGGGTTTTGCTAGATTTTCCATTCAAGACTGTGATGGACCAGAAAACTTTTTGCTTACAACGAGTCGGGTTACGATCCGCTTGGAAAACTCCAACTTTCCAATATGCCACTCGAGGAACCAACATTACCAACTTTTTGAACCAATATAATTCTTACCAAGAACATGTTCATTGATTTATTCCAAATTGCTTTATAAGCATGTAACCATAACTTTTATATTTCAGGGCCACTGAATACTACATATGATTCCCGTTGTTTTGTTGTGAAGATAGAATATCTCTTGCCATCCTACCACGCCGCACGGGTGAAGGGGTGATCAGTCCAAGGGTAGTGAGATACCAGCCATCGTTATAAACGGATTTTCTGGCAAACTCATAGAACTAGGTCAAGCTAAACCGACATCTTTTTCAGATGATATGAATTTCCTCTAAATTGCAAAAACCATCTCCCAACCTCATTTGGTGATATGAATTGGTATCCAACAATCCCCCTTTATTTCTCATTAGATGATATGAACAACCTCGAAGAGATTGCAATCATCTCTCAAGGTATTATGAACAGTCAGTACTGCAATTACCTTTTACTATTTATTATTGATTCTAAGAAATTCTCAACATCTAACAACTACCCATAAATATACTAGAATCAATTAAGAAGGTTACGTTACTAAATAAACCTTATCATCTTCATCATCATTATTTTCACCATCTTCAAAATTAACCTCAATCAAGAACACCATGGTTTTCTCTTTATCACTTCCTAATCAATTCTAATCAACTATATATTTCCTTTTTGATTATGATCAGAATATTATCATAATTTATAACCCATTCTCTCATATTCTCACCACTTTTATAAACCACTCTCACTATTACTATGATCACCATCAACTAATTAATCCTTTTTTTCCTCTATCTCTACCATTTTCTCCTTTTATTCAAACTTGATTCTCCTCTACTTAATCTTGTTTACTAGCTCTCTGTCCTCTCCTCACTCTCTTCTTTTCTACTATTGACAGCAGCTGCTCCTAATACGACTAAATAAAAAAAAGATAAACTTCTTTAACCGTTAATGGAAACTGATCTTTTCTTTTGGTTTTATTTTATTTTTAAACATATAATTACACCAAGGTTACACCATATTTAATTAATTAATTTTATTTAAACATCCATGCTTTAATTCTAAGTTTTTATAAATTCACGGATTGGTTCACAACCGCTTACAAATCGGGTTTCGAACTAAAAACCCGAATAGAAAAATACGGAGTATTACATTCTAACTACCTTAAAAGAATTTGGTCCCCAAATTTAAAATAAAAATAGGAGAAAAGAGGGTTACATGTAGTTACCACGTGAGTAGAATACTGATGAGTTCCAAACACACAGTCTCGAATGAACCAGAACTGCTCTGATACCAACTATGACGGACCAGAAATTTTTCGCTTCCAACGGGTCGGGTTACGATCCGCTTGGCAAGCTCCAACTTTCCAATACGCCACTCGAGGTACCAACATTACCAACTTTTAGAACCAATATAATTCTTACCAAGCAAATGTTCATTGATTTATTCCAAATTGCTTTATAAGCATGTAACCATAAATTTTATATTTCAAGGGCCATCGAATCCTACATATGATTCTCATCTTTTTGTTGTGAAGATACAATATGTCTTGTCATCCTACCGTACCGCACGGTCTTCCACTCGGGAGTGGGATCTTGACAATGCACACCGTGCCACACGGGTGAGGGGATGATCAGTCCCAGTGCCAAGGTTTGGGGGGTGGGGATACCAGCCACCGTTCCAAACGGATTTTCTGGCAAACTCATAGAACTAGGTCAAGCTCAACCGACATCTTTTTTCAGATGATATGAATTGCCTCTAAATGGCAACAACCATCTCTCAGCCTCATTTGGTGATATGAATTAGTATCCAACAACCCCCCTTCATTTCTAATTAGATGATATGAACAACCTCGAAGAGATTGCAATCATCTCTCAAAGTAGTATGAACAGTCAACACTGCAACTACCTCTTACTTCCAAGGTTACAATGATATTTGAATGGATGGTATGAACTGTTAAGCAGCAACCAACCCTTGTAGACGATATGAGAAACCCCACGCAGTTGTGCTGAACCGCAAAGCGGATGCCTATGTACCATCTCCATAACTCGAAAGGATCAAGCACGATCGTAGTTCGTCACGTGTTATTTAAATAGTATGAACTACTTTGTTATAGTAACAATCATGTCATACATAGATAGTATGATCTGCTTACCATAGAAGTAACTATCCTTAACGTTAGATAGTATGAATAGTATGATTTGGATAGCAACAACTATCCCTAGCATATCGTATCACCAACAATCACTTTAACAATTACCCATTGATGACATGTACCTGCCACTCAAAATCAACAATATGCTACAACTTGTTGTAGATATAATCTAAGCCATACATATTTATTAATTACTTAACTAATTTTTATTATGATTAAACATCTACTTATCCAAATGAGATGAATTTGGTGTTGTTGGAAAGGTCTCGAAAAACTCTGCAACTTTGGAGAAGGAAATGAAAACTGATTCATAACCTAAATGGTCCTAAACATCAAATTAAGCAAAATAGCTTTAAACCCAATCACATTAACCCGCGGGCCTGACCCGAACCACCCCAACAGACCAGCCTTCCAACCCCATGGATTAACCCATTTGGGTCAACCATGACCCGACCCGTTAACCCAGTTCATGACCTGTATTTGTCTGACTCATTTGAGTCAGTTGAGTTAGATAAACTGATTCGGTCATCCTCTTCACTCAAGAACCCTGACTTTTCACATAAAACAACACAAGGGGGTCTTTTTTCGGGATTCATAAATCATTCAAATTTGATCCAAATTAATCACCTGATAGCTCAATGGAAATATGAACGTCCCCTCTGCAACATTATAGTTTTCAGACGGAACTAAATATGTCTCCAACATACCTCAAATAATCGATTTAATCGCTCACTCACCGTTGATTCAAGTAAATTTCAGACTAAATGATAATCGTCGAAATCATCGTAACTCATTCAATTCAACTCCAATACGAGAAGACTCAGTTTCTATGAATTTTTAATTCAATATACTATAAATAGTAATAAGAGAATAGGATTAAATCATTCTATATAGTGTCTAAAAATTCAGAAACAAGTGAAAACAATGATCACATAAAATCATGATTATCAAGTTATTTATTATTGATTCTAAAAAACTCTCAACATCTAACAACTATCCATAAACATATTAGAATCAATTAAGAAGGTTACGGTACTAAATAAACCTCATCATCTTCATCACCATTATTTTCACCATCTTCAACATTAACCTCAATCAAGAACATCATGGTTTTCTCTCTATTACTTCCTAATCAATTCCAATCAACTATATATATTTCCTTTTTGATTATGATCAGAATATTATCATAATTTATAACCCATTCTCTCATGTTCTTACCACTTTTATTAACCCACTCTCACCATTACTATGGTCACCATCAACTAATTAATCATTTTTTTCCTCTATCTCTATTATTTTCTCCTTTTATTCAAACTTCATTCTCCTCTACTTAATCTTATTTACTAGCTCTCTTTGCCCTCCTCACTCTCTTCTTTTCTACTATTAACAGCAGCAGCTCCTAAAAAGAAGATAAACTTCTTTAACCGTTAATGGAAACCGATTTTCTCTTTTGGTTTTATTTTACTTTTAAACATATAATCACACCAAGGTTACACCATATTTAATTAATTAATTTTATTTAAACACCCATGCTTTAGTTTTAAGTTGTTATTAATTCACGGATTGGGTCACAACCATTTACAAATCGGGTTTCGAACTAAAAAACAGAATAGAAAAATACGGAGTGTTACAAAAACCAATATACACATATCCCGTTTTGCATGTTTTTGAGCCCAACTTTTTGCTTCATCGGGATTATCCCATGTCTACATTGACCAAAAAACAAAGTTACAAAACTTGACAATATTCTTTGAAACACCTAAGTACACATAAATCGGTAACCTACCAAGTCATCGCATAATGATGTGATGTATCATCGTACATAATATCAACAGGAGTAAGTTGATCATCCATAGGTATTGGCTCCAATTGGACCTACAAAATATATGACAATATTAGTTCGAACAAAAAAAATACTACAAAGTTCGGCTAAGCATATATCTACACATTCACTCAAACATACAAGTTCGGCAAAGTCGATAAATCCCATATGAACAGAATATTTAAGTTCGGCTAGGCCGTTTACTATCATACACTGTCGAAGTTTGTATTTAAAAGTTCACACTACTTCTATAACTAAGAGTTCGGCAAAGAAAATGTTGGGATCGAAGTAGCCGAACATAACTTTGTTTCAGCTCGAACTAGCCGAACATTAGGTGTTCTTCAATTAGGTAGCCGAACATAGTCCAAGCCTCCATTAACACAGAGTTCGGCTACCTGTGTTCTTCAATAATCTAGTCGAACTTATATTGAGCTAGCCGAATCTAAGCCTTAAAATTTGATATTATCACCAAATTTAAGCCAACCCAAGCAATAAAAATTTATATTAACAAGTATACCTGACCCTCAAAAACATTATAATGTTCATATTCTTCGTTGTGATCCTCTTTTATCTCGTAAAAACCCTCTTTTTGAGATTGAGATTGGGTTTGGGTAATAAAACATTCACCATCTAACAAATCATCCATCTCCGTATCATTGTGAAGATTAACGAATAATTTGTTTACTCTACGATTTGAAGGTTCCAATTCCTCGGAGCTTGCACTATAATCACTCATTTTGAATTTAAGAATCACAAAATCTAGGTTTCAAAATTATTTTCCCAAAACTCTTCTTCTCCTTCTACTTCTCTCTCTCAATAATTCTAATTCTCTACCACAAATATTTTATCTCATCTAATACTAACAATTAACTAATCTAACTAACAATAATTATTAACTCTAATTAAGTAAGGATATTTTGTTCATATCTAAAATTATATGGATAAGGGGATCATAAATTACTTCCTAATAACCTTAGCAAAATGGGGGAATGGTTCCCTCAAATTTTGAGGGGTCCGTAAAAAATTGTTCAAAAAATAATGCCTACACAAATAAACTAGCATGCCACCAAGACTAAACCCATCTGGCCCATTAAGAAACCCAATCCGTACACATTCTCTTTGCACCCTCAAATTCATGTATAAGTTAGCTAGCGTTTGTATGCATAGCCGTCATTTCCATATGAACCGAAATCTTAAAAATTAAATGATATATTTTATATACTTAGAAAATAAGATCAAATTATATGTAGGATTTTTATTTATTGGAAACAAGATTAATCAAATACTTCATTTGTTTCTGGAAAAGTGTTACTATCACTTTTACATTTTTACCTAAAAATTGGTCAATTTGAAAAAATGATAGTAACTCTTTTCCTGAAAGGGAGGAAGTATTAACTAAGTTAGTAAGAAAATTTAGGTTTTTAATATGGATCGTCCGATCAAAGTCATTTAATCTTAAGGTTGAGATTAATGGAAAGAGGTTATAAATAGAGAGCTAGTTTTGTGTTAAAGGGGTCCGGGGAAAATCATTGAGGAAAAATTTTGGGGAATTTTTTTGGGAAAATCTAGCGTGAGGAGTATTCATAGAGATAGAACGAGAAATACTGGGAGAAAAATAGTTCAGTCTGCATAAGGAATAAGCTTGAAACGGTGGTACAGTGGTTGCTAGATTCGGTACGCCGAAATATCATTTGTTGGTTCGCATAAATCCAAGTTACATTTTATCATCCGCGAAACAGGTATAAAGCATAACCCTTGTATTTGAGGAGTGGTTTCTTTATGTGCTATATACTTACAGGCCGTGGGTTATAATCCCAAAGGTGTCACTATCCAACTACATTAAACCCAACAAAACAAATTTGACACAAAAAACCCATTATAAACCAACTGTCCATATTACCCTCACTTATAATTCAGCCCAAATCCATCATGCCCATCACGCCCGCACGCCCCCCTTCCCTTCATTGACAGTGAAAATTGAAGAAGCCATTATTTCCCTCTTTACTTCTATCATCTAATATTCCCAAAATCAGACCCGTTCAACGTTTCGAAATCATCAGAGAAAAACACCTGAACCAACATCATCGTCATCATCAATCATATCAAAAATCATCACATTAATCTCACTGAAACAAATATCATCACTTAAATCATCATCAACAGTAGAATTTGAATCTTAATCAACAAAAAATTTTGATTCTAAAACGATTGTTGATCATCAACAGTAGAATTGAGTCTTCTACTTTTAACTCATCATAATCTACTTGAACTTTCTATTCAATTCTGTCACAGTTTAAACCTAAGAAAAATCACTGAAGATCATTAAACGTGGTGAAGAAACAAGACAAGAAGATGAAAAAAAACTCAATACACCAGTTAAAAAACAAGAATCTAAGAAAGGTAAATCGAAGTTTATAGTTTCATCATATTCTGTGATTGTTTATGGTTGAAAATCAAAATGCATTTGGTTAATAAGGTTTCATCATATTCTGCATGTTTATGATTTTTAGTTTCGTGATTTTGGTTTCATCGATGTATTTGGTTAATAAGGTTTCATCTCTTTCGAAATTACAGGTTTCATAATTAGGTTTCAGTTACATTTTTCTGAAACTAAGTTTCATTGATTTTCATCTGTTTGTAGCAACGTTTAGGTTTCATATGTTTTAACCTAAATTATTGTGTTGGAACCCAAATAGGTTTCATCCTATTCTGTGTGTGGTTGTGACCAACAATGTTGGTGGTTTTTTATTTAATTGGTATTATGATGGAACCCAAAAAGGTTTCATCCTATTCTGTGTATGTTTGTGAC
>JAJJMC010019771.1:1091421-1149494 GCA_023531435.1 Papaver californicum
AAAAGGTTTCATCCTATTCTGTGTATGTTTGTGACCAATAATGTTGGCGGTTTTTTATAAATGCATGTTTTGATGGAACCCAAAAAGGTTTCATCCTAATCTGTGTATGTTTGTGACCAACAATGTTAGTGTTTTTTTAGAAAATGCATGTTTTCATGGAACCCAAAAAGGTTTCATACTATTCTGTTTATGGTTGTGACCAAAAAATGTTGGTTTTTTTTTACTTAATGCATGTTTTGATGGAACCCAAATATGTTTCATCATATTTTGTATATGGTTGTGACCAACAATGTTGGTGTTTTTTTACTTAATTGGTATTATGATGGAACCCAAAAAGGTTTCATACTAATTTGTGTATGTTTGTGACCAACAATGTTGGTGTTTTTTAGAAAATGCATGTTTTGATGGAACCCAAAAAGGTTTCATACTATTCTGTATATGGTTGTGACCAAAAAATGTTGGTGTTTTTTTACTTAATGCATGTTTTGATGGAACCCAAATAGGTTTCATCATATTCTGTATATGGTTGTGACCAACAATGTTGGTGTTTTTTTACTTAATTGGTATTATGATGGAACCCAAAAAGGTTTCATCCTAATCTGTGTATGTTTGTGACCAACAATGTTGGTGTTTTTTAGAAAATGCATGTCTGTCAACAAGATGTATAAGTACTTTTAAAAGAAATTGTGATATCTTCATTTCAATCCTTTTTTGTATTTTTCAATTTAAAGATGTTGTTTTGTTAGGAATGATTGCGGACTTCATGTTTGCTATTACATGAAGAGCATTTTGAAATAAAATTTTTCATTCGAAGAGCACATAAAACAAAAGGTGCAAAATATGAGGCCAAAGTTAGCATGCAAGATACTCCTTGACAAAGATGAAGACTAATACTCCTTGACAAAGTTGCAACTTAAAGTGGAAGAGAAAAGAAGATTGATGGTCAAAACTCATGGTGGTTGTTTGTTCATGGAAGAGAGGTTGAAACTAAGAACAATGTTAATCAATTAGTTTCTGATAAAGTACAAATGGTTGTCCGTAAAAACATCTTATTCAATGTTAATCAGTCTTTAGATCAATCGCTACTCTTAAGGATGAAAATCTTTTTGCATGATTTGTTTCATCTTATTACAGTATGATTTTTGAGAAATGTTAATCAATATTTTCTGTTTCAGCTTATTACAGATGAAAAAAAAACTATGAAACCAAAAAGGGTTTCATCATTTTATTTTTATTTCATCTTACTACAGATGAAAAAAACTATGAAACCAATAAAGGTTTCATCGTTTGTTTTGTTTCATCTTATTCCAGAAGAAAACATACTATGAAACCAAAAAAGTTTCTAATAAGTTTTTCCAAGCTACTAATAAGTTTCTTCGACAAATGTGGTCTGCTTACAACTCCACCACAACAAGTATGCTTCTTATTTAACTCATTGATAATAAAAGGACTACCTTCCACACCATGAATAGAAACACCATATAGATGCCATTCACATTTATCTTCTTCCTTCTTAAAACAACATGCACCAATCCTCAACTTCTCATTCCTTGTCATCTTAAATGAATACCCAGATACTGCATGATATTTCAATAAATCAGAACGAATTTGTTGAACACCTCCATTAAACACCTGATTGACACCCTGAAAAAGGCCAAACCAATGCGCAGACTTCAACTAAATTTGTAAGTGTTGAATGCTCAAAAGATATAATTCCTAAACTTCGTGGCTGCTCATATGGTATGATTGCTAAATTTCTGAACTACAACTAGAGGACTCATCTCTATGCCTTACATGTAACTAAGAGATGGAAGCTTATTAAACAAAGTAAATAAAACAACTGATTGGAGATCAAAATCAGAATTGATAACCTTTTGCTGATCACGAACTATGTGGAAAATTTTAATAGAAAGATAAGAGAATTGACACCAACTTGAACATATACTACCCTTCAAATCACAAACAGATGCTTGTAGACCAATACGAAAAGATAAAGTATCATCTTTGTGAAATATAACAGCGAGAAAAGATTCCATAACCTACAGAAAAAAGTACGAAACCGAAATAAGTTTCACTGTATGTGAATATAAACAACAACAAACAACAAAATTTGAATATTAACATCAACGTAGCAAAAATATGATTCCATAACCTAATGGAAAAAGTATGAAACCAAAATAAGTTTCATTGTATGTGTATATAAACAAACAACAACAAGAAAAATTGAAAATTAACATCAACAACATAACAAAAATGTGATTTCATAACCTACAGGAAAAAGTATGAAACCAAAATAAGTTTCACTGTATGTGTATATAAACAACAACACCAACAAAAATTGAAAATTAACATCAACAACATACAAAAATGTGATTCCAATAATATACAGAAAAAAAGTATGAAACCAAAAACGGTTTCACTGAATGTGAATATAAACAACAACACCAACAATAACATTTGAAAATTAACATCAAAAACATAACAAATTCTGATTCCAATTATATACAGGAAAAAGTATGAAACCAAAAACGGTTTCACTGTATGTGGATATAAACAACAACACCAACAACAACATTTGAAAATTAACATCAAAAACATAACAAGGTAACATATTCCAATTATATACAAAGAAAAAGTATGTAACCAAAAACGGTTTCACTGTATGTGAATATAAACAACAACTTACTTCTACCAAAGAGGGGTCTATAACTTCTATTCAAGCAGTTTATGTACCTGCGGACGATTTGACCGACCCTGCCCCTGCCACGACATTTGCACATTTAGATGCTACTACCGTACTATCAAGAGGACTAGCTTCAAAAGGTATCTATCCAGCAGTAGATCCTCTTGATAGTACGTCAACTATGCTCCAACCTCGCATCGTTGGTGAAGAACATTATGAAAGTGCGCAAAGAGTTAAGCAAACTTCACAACGTTACAAAGAACTAACAAAAAATTAAAAATTAACATCAAAAACATAACAAAATTCTGATTCCAATTATATATAGGAAAAAGTATGAAACCAAAAACGGTTTCACTGTATGTGGATATAAACAACAACACCAACAACAACATTTGAAAGTTGGATTTCAGTTTCAGAGGAATGATTGAATTAATACAAAAGCTTGAACAGAGTGAGAATATGATCAAATAACAACTGAAAAATACAGTAAGAATAACCAAAACTGAAAATACAGTAATAATCATGAAAACACACAAAAAAAAATAGTTACAGTTCTTGTTCTTCACATGAACAGAAAGGAACACAATTTTGAGTTCGGTTAATCGAAAATTTGATAATCAAATAACAACCAAAATCAAAAAATAGAAAATTAAAACTTACTTGATGAAATACAACTGAAGTTAGAAGATGGAGAAGAAAGTGATGTTCGAGAATCACTTAAACAAATACGAACTCAGTTCTTCAAATCAACAATGGATTTGAAACTGTTTGAGATAAATCGGAGAAGATAGAATTTATGTTCGTATTTGAAGCTAGAATTTATGTTCTTCAATTAAGCAGAACCAACAACGAACTTAAATTTTCACTTACACAACAAAATTTGAAATAGGAACTCAAATCTTCAATTAAACAGGAACAAAAACGAACACAAATCTTCAATTAAATTTTTTATGAATCACATTTGGAGAAGAAATGTTTTGTTGAAACCCTAGCGAATTTGGAGAAGATGTGCTTCGGTTCTTCAGAAAATCAGATTTGGAGCAGAATTCTTCTCTCATACAAAGATTATGTTTTAAGATTTTGTTTCCATTTAAAAGTTATAGATTATATAGGAAGGGCAGTTCGGGTATATTGAAAATAATTAAAATCTAAATTTAATTAGTATTATGTGAAATGGGGTTTTGTCTCATTTTTAATGAAAATAATTTTTCTTTATAAAAGATAATATGAGAGAGTTTTTTGCATGATAAATTTGTTCACCTTGGTTTTTTATACCAAGTTTTGATGTACTTATGCTAATATGATGAAATGAAATGAAACCATTTTTGCCGTCTGTTTACCTATTTGGAGTGTTATTTCTCTTATATACGTCTGCTACTCAATTTTTCATTGTATGGTATCTTGACTGTTGGCTGTTGGCTTCATCACATGCTAGTTGCTTTATGATTTAATTACCCTTTCACTCATGCATGAAATAAGAAAAATCATCCATACTAAGCACGTACCATTTTATAGGTGTCTAGCCAACTTCCATCATACTTGTTCTACTTTGGAATCTTGCCATGCTTATATGTCATTTGTTGGATGAGCGTGAGTGTCTTTTAAGCTATCTTCATTAGACCGTGATAACTAGTATTCATACTAAGTCCAGTTAATCCGTTTGCGCACACCAGTATTCCAAAAGTGGACAAATCTGATGTAAGTGAAATGCTTGTCTTTGTTGATTGAATCTGATCATTGTCAAGTGAAATACAGGGAACGTTAAATGAACTTGTAGTAGAACTATAGATTTTTATTCAACTGTATCTGTGGGATTTCTACGGCTTACTTGGTGGTACAAATGCTTGATATTTGTTTCATTGGTAATGATTGCGACCTGTTCTCGTGATGTAATGCATGAACACTAATCATATGCTCTAAGCGACTAAAGCGACTATAGCCCATGTAGATATCAGTAAAAGAGCTAAGAAGCCGGGTTCTGTGGAAGAAAGATTTTCGGAAGCAACAAATGGAGAGGCGACAAATGAGGGCAAGGAGGGCTCAACACCTCCAACTATAGTTAACTAATGCGAGGAGGATATCTTTTGAATTGTGGGGAAAGTAATAGTTATTGGGGTAGACCAGGTTTCCTCAAGTTAATTGAGGAGCCGGATAAAATGTATTCTCGTTTCAATTAGCTGTTTATTGCTTTCCTTATCGGAGCCTTGTAGCTCCCATGTTTTGTAACCTCCATTTTTTGTAGCTCTTTTTTCTTCTTTAATACAATGGATTTAACCAACAAAAAAAAAGACTAAAGCAATATGTTCATGTATGTTTCTGGCTGCTATGAAATGATGCGTTGTTCAATGGTTAATAATAACAAAAATAATGCTATTTTGATTAGCGGCCGGTGATTGAAAACCTCTGTTTCATGATTTGCTAGATAACGATTTTGCATAATAATAATAACTGATGATGATAATAATAATAATAATTTTGGCTTGATTGATGCTTTGATCCTCGGTTTCGTCTTAACAATATTTTTGCAATAATAATAATTCTATAATAATAATTTTTCAATAATGATAATAATGGTGTTTAGGATATTGATTGAAGTTTGTTTTCTTCTACAGGATTTAGTGGGTTATATTCATTGGTCTATAATTTAATTATTAAATATTTTTTTGTTTTTATATATGCCCATTTTCCTTATGTATTTGTTGCAAATTACAATCCTAATATCTCAGATATAAAGTAAAGGCATGTGATAGACACATTTTAGTGTCTAAATTACACCTTAATTTCTAGTGAGTTAGTATTCGATTTTGTGTCTATTACGTGTTTTTATGCTTTTGTAGGTACATTTGAAGAATAAAGATTTGTGGAAAAATTGGCTCAAAAAGTGATAAAGGCACCCAAGGACAAGTGTTATTGGCACCCTAGAAATGGATAAGGGGCACCCTCGAGTCAACTCGGTCAAAATCGGGTCAAACCCGAGTCAAATCGGTCAACCCGAGTTGACCGAGTCAATCACCGATTCAACTCATCGGCAGCAACTGTACACTCAAAATCAACGTGATTTTCGAGTTATTTTGCTTCCAAATTGATACAAAAGCTACAAGAGTCCAAGAACAACTCAAACACATCAAGTTAGAGTGATTTACGCCGGAGAATATTGCACAATCATGAATTTGGACGGAAAAATGGATTCCGGCTTGGAATCGGATTTGTGAAGATTTGGATAGATTTTAAGGAGTTCTATTAGGTTTAGAACTCTCCCTAGGGTTCCTACACCCTATATATATGAAGAGAAGCCGAAGAAATCAAACAGAAAAGCCTAGAGATCGAAACAGTAGGTTTCCGGCCACTTCCGGTCATCGCCGGCCACCTGCTGCTGCTCCGGCCGGCGTGTTCTTCATCTACCACCGTCTGAGAAGACGACTCAGCCACACTTATAACTGTTGCTGATTCAAACTGCTTCTGTTGCCTATCCTTTTAAACCTTTGTTGCTTAGAAACACTTCTGTAACTGATGAACCCTATTCTGTAACACTTATAAACGTATCTGTTCAGCTGTTGCACTATTATTTCACCTTGTAATCAACTTTTTGAGCAATGAAAAGATCTTTTGAGCAAGTTTTCTTCTCCATGGGGTAAGTTTATTTACTGGGATGATGGATAAGGTATTTTTCTCAATTTTATGTGATTTAATTATTTTCTAATAATTATTTATAATTCTTTTATTATTATTTGCATGGATTTAAATTAGAAAAAAATGGTTTTTATTAAATAGTTGTGTTCTCTTTTGATGGGTCATGCTTAGTTAATTACTCTTGATGTCCCATGCTTAGGATTTACAATTATTCTTTTAGGAAACATATTTTTGGCAAACTTGAATTAAATTGTTAAAAAGAATTACATGATTAATCACATAGATTGTTAGAATTACCTGATTCCTGATTCCTGGTATTTTCCATATTTTCTAAAAATCATCTCTAGTGTATTTTCCTGATTTTTATTAGTTTAGATTTAGTATAATATTTTCTAAAATCATCACCTTCACAAGTTCGAGAATCGAACCTCTTTTTACCACTATATAAAATTACATCAGCATGTCTTCGGATTGGACGGACTAGGTGCCTCACACCTTCTTTGCCCGTATGTTGATTTCCGGATTTATTTCTCTGAAATTGGACTAGTGCAGTTATTGGGTCCCAACTCCACAAGTTGGATGGCGTTTTCGTATAATAATACTTCTTTGTGTATTTTCATTCTAGAAACTTAAAAAATCTATTGGTTCTCGTCCTGTGGATTTTCGAAGGTATCTACAGTGGCGACTTCACTGGGGACATTGAGAATATAACTTGAAATATATTTGGGATTCTAGGGTTTTGATTTGACACTACTCGGCATTTGGACACACACACGTGCACGCAACCGTAGCATTTTGCATGCCATCTTGCATCTTCTGGAGTCCGATTCTTAGGAAAATCTGTGTCCAGTAAGCTGAACCCTTTGGCATTATCAGCCGAACCACCACAAGCCTTAGACTAGTACCAAAGAAGACTGGTTTGACCATGTTTGAGGTATATTCTGCTAAGGTAACCCAAGCCTACCCAAAAATTAGTGGAACCATATGCACGTATGAAACATAGAAATTTCCTTTTTAGGTTGATTGTAAACTGCATTCATTATTGCACAAAATCTGAGGCATAAGCACCCATGTGTTAACCATATATTTTTGGTGCCTTGAAACAGGATTCAGATTTGGAACATGAAAAGTTTGCACAGAAAAAATGACCAAAGATACTGAAATAACTGGTGACATTGCGACGGTGGCAGGGTTGCTGGAGCAATTCCAGAAGATGTTGGATAAAAAGTTCAATGAACTGAAAGTCGAGAACAAGAAGCTGACTCTGGAGACCGTTGCAGAGGCCCTGGGAAAACATGAGGGGTCTGGAATGGGGGAAAATGACAAAATTAATCCTAATGCTGAAGATGAGGTTAATGAGGACAATTTTGGAGAAACAAGAGAGGCCACGACACGAGAAAGGCAGTTATCCCAGAAGCTCAAAGAAGTTGAAAGGACCCTACAGAGAATGGGTAAGGGTACAGTAGATATGTACGGGCAATATCCTTATCCCGAGATTCATTTGCCTCCGAACTTTAAATTTCCGGACGTGGACAGATATGATGAAACTGAGTGCCCAAAAACCCATATTCGTATGTATGTTGGGTACTTGAAACCATTGGGGATTAGTGACGGGTTGTTAGTAAAGTTGTTCCAGATAAGTTTGACCGAGACGGCCTTAAAGTGGTAGATGAAAACAGACCCAAGTCTAGTTTTGACATGGCAAGATATGGTCACTTTGTTTATGAGACGGTTTACACAGGTTATCGACATTCAATTTTACCCGTAAACATTTGAAGGCATTCAAAGAGGACCCAATGAGTCATTGATGGAATTCTTTCCACATTGGAGGACCAAGGCGTTAGATATCGATGATAAATTAATTAAAGAAGAGATAGTAGATATCATAATGAACTGCTTGAACTATTCATATTTGAACCGGTTGAGCTCGTCTTACCATCCAACATTACTCTTTTTGCGGAAAGCGGGTTCACAGATTGAAAATGCATTGGAAACGAAAAGAATGACAAGGTTAACCAATCAGCGAAACAATAAAAGGAAGAATAACGGAGGGTCCACATCTATGGCCGAAAATCAAGTGAATACTGTAACAGTTGCATCAACAACTGCAGTAACACAAGACCATACTAGGGGCAAAGCCAGAACTGGAGTCAAGGAAAATATAAACGTCCACAGAGGAATTTCACCGAGTTGGGGCATCCAATGAGCCAAATTCTACCATGGTTAATCGAAAGGGGGTTAATTAATCTATCAATTATGAGATCACATTTGCCAAACCCACCAAATTGGTTTAATCCAAATGCGAAATATGAATACCATAATGAAGCTGGACATCAGACCGATAGATGTGCCGCTCTCAGGCATACAATTCATGATCTTATCGAGTCAAAATAGTTTTCCCTTGGCGAGATAAGGGAACCAAATACAAACAGAAACCCATTACCCTATCATCAAAGGGAACCCATGGTCAATTTTGTCTTGGCAGAAAATGAAACCAATTTAGCCGACTCAATCTATAAGCAAGAACTTGCGGTCAATCGACTTTTCCACATTAGTGAGCTCTTCTCGTATCAGGTACTGATGGTTTTGTAGTTGTGGTAAATAAAGTATCGTTCGCTCGAACTTGTGAAGATTGATTTTAGATTTAATAAATTAATTTTTAAACTAGAAACTATACACAAAATATGAAAAATAATATTCACAAATACTGAAGTTATGGATTTCACCATTAACCAATTAAAGTGATTCAATCTAATCAATATTCATGCAATTTTTTTCATTTAAAGTGATTCTAATATGTTGCAAAAATAGATTCTTGAAATAACAATTGTATAACAAAAGCATGGAACATCTAAAACCTAGGTCAAGCATGTACCATCTAACGAAATCACAATTGCTTAACAAAAATCATTAAATCAATTTTTATCAAGGCAAATAATCATAAAAGAAATTACAAAAATCAATTAAAATAGAAATATACCACTTTTTTGGAACAATGGCTTCCTCCATCACCTCAACAAAGGGGTTTAGCTCATCTTGCTCAAAACATCCTCAAAAGTTTGGTACATAGCTCAAAGTGTTTGTAAATAATGAAAAAGAGTGAAAATAATGAAAACAGTGAGTTTGCAACGTTTATAAAAGTTACAGACTTACTGTTACATAGGGATAACTGTTTCCTGAAGCTAAACGTTGCAAATGAAGATATCCCTTGCAAAGTTAAAAGCTTTAGCAACAGAATCTTCAAACTTTTCGCCATGGAATCTTCAACCCTATGTCAACGTTTTCTTCATCTTCTTCATCATGATCATGAGCAGATTTTTCTGGAATTCTTGATTTTGATCTCTGGCCTCTCCAGCCCCCCTTTGATCATTCCTACAACTCATTTATTTATAGTGCAGCCTCCCCAACTCGTAATAACTCCTCCAAATCTTCAATCAATTTTCACAAACGATTCTCGGGAAGAAAATATTTCTCGGTGATATTTTTCATCTCATGATCTGATTTTCTTCCTTGATTTAACTTGATCTGAGTTATGCATTCCTTTCTGAGCTTCGAGAATATCTTGTTGCTATTTCTACCTCAGACAAGCATCTCAAATAATATCTCCCACAGAATAAAAAAAACCGAAAAAAATATGCTTCTCCCTGTTTAATTTCCGCAACAAAAACATTTGCAGAGATTTGATTTTATTGCGTGAATCATCTTGTTAATATAGCAAGAAGATAATTGTGTTTTAATTCCTTCAAAATCTCTCCAAATCTTGTAATAAATTCATCACAGATTCACGCAGAGGAACAGAAAATGATTCCCACCTAAATTCAATTTCAAACTTAAGAAGTGGGTGCCTTTAGTAATTTTAGGTGGGTGCCTTTAGTATTTTTTCTGGGTGCCTTTATAACTTTTTGAGCCAATTTTTTCCAAATGTTTATTTCTCCAAAAATACCTATAAACACAATAAAATCAAAATATAAGTACACAAATGAGTTCTAACAATATACAAATAGAGATCAAATAAAACACGAAAACGTGTCTATCAGGTACAAACTGTGAATTCATTTAATTCAACTAATCATCTTGTTTCTATGTCTGAATTAATGGCAGGATATTATGGAGTTGAACATCAGCGGAACATGCTGAACATTAACCGATTTCCAACAGAGCCTGTGCATATCTCTGACATTCTACCAAAGCGGGTCGCACCTATTAGGCCTGTTCATATTTCAGAGATTTTGTCTTATCCCGTTCAACCACCAGTAAGTCTAGTCTACCTCTCAGATATTTTTTCCAATCCAACACCCGCAGCAAACCAATCTCATGTGGAGCCAGTTCATCTATCAGATATCTACAAAGTTCAAGAGTTCATCATCAACAGTTGAAGACCGAAGACTGAAGATGTTTATATTGAATGCTTTGAGAGTGGCGCTGATTGTGAATCGGGTGAGAAGGTAACTAAGTATTCCCATCCTTACATAGTGGTTTATTTCCTTTCATAGAGATCATCAGAAAAAAAAGGTCCCTTTTTCGTCCCACGTTTCTATGGGATAACATCTTCATATAATTCGGAAGGTTCATTTTCCTTTCCACCATTCAACGTGTGCATGATTTCTATCTTTACTCCTGCCTGCACACATGAGAACCATAAAGTACGTCTATAAAATCCTATTTGTGAGGCAGAAGTCGAGGCGAAATGCTTATTCGATCACTCTCGATGCTGGATTCTTTCATATGGTGGTTTTCTCCTAACTCAAGAGTTAAGCATGAGAATAACGTTCTTTGGCATTTCTAACTTCTCATTATTAGTGTGTAGAAACTTCATGTCTTCACAGCTCTTTGGATGCTTGTGACTTTGAAGTTGGAGTAGGTCTTGTAAATCATCACGAGACTATAACTCGTCCACTAGGGACACCTAGGGGTTTAAAAGATTATTGCACATGTTAAGTGTAACTGTGTCCTCGACGAAAGGGATTTTCTGCATTTTAGTTTGAAGTAGTTTAGTTTAGGTTGTAGTTTGCTCGAGGACTAGCAAAAACTAAGTGTGGAGGAATTTGATAAGTGCATAATTCACATGTTTGTAGTGTCAAATCCATACTGGTTTTAGTTATAATTCTTGCATATTACTTGTTATTACTTTTTTTTTTCTATCTTATGTGTTATATTAGGTTAATCATCCAAAAGGAGCTACAAAGTGCTAGAATGAACAAGGAAGTAAAGCGCTGCAAGAAGATCCAAGAACAAATCCTACTCATTCAAATCCATTATTTATTCTCATCATATTGAATAAAATTGAAAGACGAAGCCAGTGCAAAAAGAATGAGGTCATTCTGACATCGGACGAAGAAGTTATGAGCAAAACAAGATAATATTGAAGATTTAGTTCATCGACCGTAGAGGTTTGCAAACCGTACCATTCTGAATTTATAAATTTGGCACGCGTTTGGACTTCTAAAACAAGGAAAACACGGTTCCGGAAGGATTCTAAAACCTAGAAAAAAGGATACTTGAGGGCCAAGCATTGAAGACTATAAAAGAATACTTTTAAGGCTCAAACAAGACATCTATTAAGTAATCTTAAATATTCTACCTCTCATATCACACCTTCTACATCAAAAACCTAGGGTTTACCCCTTTAGGGGGAAACCACAATTCTTCTTCATATTCTTCTTCTTTGTAATATGAGTAGCTAAACCTTTTGTTGATTAAGGATGAATTCAATGTTCTAGACAAGAAGTTTTATTAGTTATATAAGTTTGTTTGGAGTTTTAATCATTATCGTTTGTTTTCACTAAATCTAGGGTTTATGATTGATTTTCTAGATTGTTCAAGTGTATAATTGGATTAATCTATTGATCATTCTAATGCTAGTATAAAGTTGAGAGATCCATAATTGTCGAGCATCTCCTACACAAGTAGAAAACGTGAGACCTTGCAGAGGGCAACTGTGGAGCAATCGTGTGTGAAGACAACACTAGTAAGCAGGACCTTGCGCTAAGAGTTTTGATGCTAGGATCAACCTAAATTCCCAAACCCTAATGCATTCGATTGGGTTACACCTTGAGTGCGCTACTACTTGGTGGCTCAGTTGGATAGAATCTGGTGTTCGAGCACTTCGGCATTCAGTGGTACAAGGAGTTTTGGGGATAACACTGCGCTAGCTGCTATTTTACGGTTGGTTATGAAGATTCTAATGAAAGATAGATAAGTATATTGATTCAGTCAACGTTTGGTAACATCGAATGACTCTCTAATCATCTTTGTTTCTTATTGTTCTCTTTAGTTAATTAATTTACAAACCCCCCATTTTCATTATTTATTCTAGTTTTACTAATCCAAATAACCTATCAATTACACAGCTCTCTGTGGGAACGATCCTTACTGCTGTTATATTACTTGTTAATTAGTGGAAAATATCTTGATTAATTTGTTGCACTTACAACACACATCAAATTTTGACGCTGCTGCCGGGAGCAGTTGGTAAATGATTTGTTATTTAGTTTATCTTGTTTTAGTAATTTAGAATAGTTTAACGTTTTTCTTTAATGTTTTCAAATTATTAGGTTTTCGTAGTGTTAACAACTAGTCGAAAGTGTTATCCGATCGTCAAAAGCAGGAGATAAATTCTGAAAACAGTTTGTAAGTAACACTTTTTGTTTTTGTTTTAGATTTTTGTTTATATTTTCTCTTTTATTCTTGTAAGTTGTTATGACCAACTGTTATGAATAATTAACTTATTGTGTGTAAAATTCTCTAGGCCATATTTTTTGTTTTGAGATTGGGATTTATAATGTCTCTGGTTTTTGATAAGGCATCCATTTTTATTTGTGTTTTATTTTTGTAATAAAAGAGGCAAATACCCTATTTTTCATTAATATAAAATCTGCTTGATTACATCAATAATCGTAAAAATATAGAAAGTACAATATTTACATAATTTGATATTTAAAGAATCGAATAATGAAACATGTGTTGAATATTTATAATATGATAAGGAATTTGATGTCCTTTTAATAGTTTCAAACCACCTATTGTATGGTCGTCATAGAAATTTGATGCTTTCATATAAAGGAAGTAATATGTTCAAATTTTAGCTTCGGTATTATTGTTCTTGTCTGCAAATAAACTGAGTAATGCATCGACGAAGTAAATCGCCCTTAAACTGATCAAGGTACATTGTTTTTGCCACATGATACTCATATTGATTATTTTATCTACAAACAAGATTACTGAATACCAAAGAACGTCAAAATTTAAATATATTATTTCCTTTATATGGAAGCATCAAATTTATACTTTTGAAACCATTAGAAATACATCAAATTACTTATCAGACTATGGATATTCAATAGTTGTTTTGTTATTCGGTTCTTTAAATTTCAAATTATGTAAATTTTATATTTTCTTTATTTTTTCGATTATTGATATAATCAATTAAATTATAATCAAATTTTATATTAATAAAAAATGGGGTATTTGCTTATTCTATAAAAAAGAAAAGAAAATTGGATCCTCTTTAAAAAACAATATTAATAATGTGCTTCCTAATCTGTTGATTTCAAATTGCCAACACTAAATTGTATAGATGTTAATAGGGGTACCAATTTGCTTGGGGGTGAATACAAATTCATACCAATTAGTAAGGGTTTTGATACACTTGGGTTGATACCCCTATTAACAATATTACTTAAATTTTTTTCGGTTTTAATGCCGAATAATATATGTTTTGATTATTTTTTATTTTTAAAGCATGGTATTTATTTAATCGATTGTAAAACGATTATATAAAGGAATTTATCAATTCCTTATGAAGTGAGATGTCGATTTTTATAATCAAATTCTTATTTTGTGGCTTCTTTCCTCACTTTCACACCTGAAACCCAATAAATTTGGTTTTTTTCTTCTCTTTTTTCCCTAGAAACCTAATGAAAATAATTATGGAGAAACCCCTTTTCTTGGCCAATCTTTCATTTCTAGTGGCCCTAGAGATGAATTAAGTTTCATTAGATGCTAGATCTGTGGTATGATCATGGGGTTTTTTCGTTTTTTATCTTGTTTCTTTGATTTTGAGAAGTCTTGGTTGCGGTTGTTTCTGTTGGTGTTTTTACCCTTCGAAATTGTTAGCGATGATGAAAGATCTGCAACACCAATTGGGTTTTTCGTCTGCATCAACCGTATTTACCACCACCCTTAACAAGTATCTCCCTATATCAGTATTGCTTCCATAAAATTTAAGGGTTTATTTTGTGTGAAACATTAGTACCTTGAGATTGCACCTTCTTACCCTATTACATCTACATGTTGTATCCAGACTAAATTTTTCAATCCATTATATTCAGCTGGTCTATATCGTAACCTTTTAAAGCTAAATTTTATTAACTTCAATCATGATGTTGTGATACCCTTAGGTTAAACCTAATCCACCATTAAATACCATTCTTCTTGTATCATCTTTGCCATATCTATACTACAATTTCTCTGCTCTTCAACCTTGTTTCCTTGAAATTGTTTGGCTACATGTAAACCTTTTTTTATCATTCTTCTTGATTAAATTTCAGAACTAACCCAGTTCCTCATGAATCCTTTGAATCTGTTTAATAGAAACCATGTAAGGCACACTGTTTTCTTTAATATTCCTCTAGATGTCCTATTATCAGCTCTTCATCGATGGTTTTTGTTATAGTTGGTGGTTTTTAGAAGCTGATGCAGCGGATAATAAAAAAAAATAAAAAAAAATAGAGGTTTTGTTCATACTTCAAATATTCCTAGAAATATCGACTATGAACAACGACAATTATTTAGACTTCGGTTTCCCGACTTTAAATAATAAACGATTAAACTTGAACAAGTTTAAGAAATTAATTATTATTAATCAAATTCAACCGCTTGAAACAATATATAGAGGACTCTTTTATAGACTTGGGGAAAAACCCTAACTTGCTAGTCAAGAAAGGATGGAAAAAAAACCTTAAACCGACTCAAACCCTAATTTGCTATTTTTGGCAAATTTTGGTCGACCAAAAATAATGAAAGTACTCATAAAATAAAACTATTTTCCGCAAACGGCGACCCAAACGGACTCCTAACGAAGAAGTTATTAACAAAACAAAAACTTTCCTAAAATAGCAAAAACGCATGTTTGAAGCCCTAAACGATGGAATTTGTTAAAAAAATGAAGACCATGAGACGAAGTCGTGTCATTTCTTGATCGTTGGCCCGTTTCCAATAAAAATGGATCCCTCATGAGCTAAATTACTATACTCGGGTCTTTAGCCTCCAAATAGGCTATAGCCTGTTCATCTGCATCAGATGCTTTTAGATTGGATTGCCTTGTTAGATGGATGATTCATGGAGGCTTGTCGGTAAATAGGTTTGGGTTATTCTTCTATTTTTTAAGGAAAGAGGCTGGAGTTTATTTTAAAGACTTATTTTTTATAACAGTTTAGGCAACCATGATTGAATTGTATGGTTTCTTCTTTCTCCATTGAGTTTGAGACATTTATTTCGGGTTTAAAGGAAAGGGATTGCTCGGAGGACTGACAATGCATGGAATTATTAGAATAGAGTGTACTTCTATATCTGCACATCCATCAACAACTCCAACAGTAATGCACACTTGCACCAATCCCACAAAATAAAGATTATTACTTTAAGGAACCTGATACAGACGCTGATACTATTGAACAGATCACAACCCAATATAACTTTTGAGCAGCAACAACAACGGTGAGGCGTACCATGATCACAACTTAAATCATAATCAATTTATCTCATTGAAAAATATAACCCCCAATACCACCGTCCATCAACTATATCCTAATGCATGTAGGCGATACTCTAGGGCCGGTGGATTCTACACATTTGATTAACCCTCTAGTCTCTTTCGTTTATTTTACTTTTTGTATTTAATCTGTAGTGAAACATCTTCTTAGTGTGTTATTTTTCTGATTCTTTTTCCTGTCTTAAGTCTAGCTTAAGTTTCTTTAAGTTCCAGTTTATGTAAGCTACTAGTTTGAAGTTGTTTATGGGTAAAACGAATTTAAAGGGTAAAAAGGCAAAATGGATAAGCTGATGAATATTCGTCTAATCCTTAAATATTTGTACTGTAGAAGTATTTTTTAAGATTCGAAAGATCAAAATCAAAGCAAAATTGACCTGAATCAAGATATGGTCGTTCCAATTTTGTTTCAGGCACAAAGGAAGGAGAAGGGTTAGTCTTAGGGAGGGAAGCATAAAAAAATGTTGAGGCCAGAGTATCATACTTTGTTGGATATGATAGGTATGTAATAGTTATGAACAATGCTCTATATTTATGACTGATAAGGTTGTATGAAAATCAAATTGTTCAACTTGTGTGTCCTTTATGTTCAATAGATTGAATAATCTATTTATAATAGCTATGCACAACCGTTCAGCTGACCTCATAGGAAGTGATGATTGTGGAGTAGTGGTGAAATAGAGATGATGGAGAGTGTGTCAGTAATTGTTCCTTACTTCGTTTGAGGTTGACTGGACGGTTGCACGCCCATCTCTCTTATGCTTAACCAACAATCGAACATTCCAGACACTTCCCTTTAATGGGTGTATTGTTGCACCGCACGCCGTAGACCGCTAGACCAATACCCTAGTGAATATAATTTTTGTAGCATCAAACACTACTACTGTGAAGTCGAATGAGACTTGCTTAGTTAGTCATTTGACTAATGGCTTGTCGTGTTTGACTAGCCTGATGAGCCTAACAAGTCTAATTTTGTAAGAATAAACAAAATTAAAATAAAGTTCTTTTTTTATTTTATTTTATTAAATTTATGAGGAACATTGTGAGTTCACATAAATCAATCAGCATTGACGTGCTGAGTATAGAAAATAGGCGTAGCATGCTGAGTGTAAGAACATGTGTAGCATGTTGAGCGCATAAACATGTGTCGCATGCTAGATGCAAAAACATGTGCGGCATGCTAAGTATGAAAATATGTGTGGCATGATAGGTATAGCATTTGCAACACTTATAAATGTTGTATAACCAAATTTTGATTGTTAACACGTTTGGCTAGGGTTTATCCGTTCAAACTCATTTTCAATGTTTATAACACTCAAACTGGTCGCCCATACAATTGGCTAAATGATTTAGTTTTTAATAGTGGTAAAATAGGTTCGATTCTCGGACTTGTGAGGATTTAATTTCTACACCTAATTTTTAATAACAGAAAATAAAGAGAACTAAAACAATTTGATTTTAAAATGGATGAAGAAAAACTAGGGCTTAAGATTCCACCATTAACCAATACTTCAGTGATAACATCTAACAATTCTTATATTCAATTTAATCTAAATATGCCAAAGATAGGTTTTTGAAGGAATAATTGTTAATCAAGAGCATGAGACATCAAGAGTTTAAGAACCAAGTATGACCCATCAGAAGAAAACACAATTATTTGAGAAAAATCATTTTTTCAATTTTAATTCAAGCAATTAATAATAAAAGAATTGTAGAATAAATATAATTAAAATAGAAGTTACCACAATTATTGGATGAACGGCTTCCTCTGTCGCCTCAGTGATGGTGATTAGCTCATTGTAATGGAAACACACTCAAAATAGACTTTCATTGCTCAAAAGGTGCTTACAATGGTCAAAAAGGAGTAACACAGACGTTTTGAGACTTATATAAACGTTACAGTGAAGTGATCTCAGTGTTACAGAAGAAATAAAAGGAAACATGAAAGAAGAATAGACCGATACCGCAATAGAAATAAGACTGCCTTAGCAGCTGAAGATACGACTGAAACAACGACAGAAAGAATGACAGTTCACTGACAGTCTTATGTTCTTCAGCGTCTTCTTCTTCTTCGCAACAACAGTTTTCCTGTTTTCTTTTTTCTCTTTTCTGGAAGCTCCTCTCTGCGATTTCCTCCCTTCTCTTTGATATATATAGGGTTATTAAACCCTAGGAAGTCTTCTAAGTTGATAAGGTATCATAAAACACGTACAAATCATCCTCTAATTACGTGTGAAACCGAAACAGGGAGGAACTCGGTTTTCCGTCCAAATTCACTTCTGTCAACCATTTTTTTCCGGCTAAAACTCCCTATTTGACGTGTGTTGAACTTGGGTTGATTAATTCTTCACTTGGGTAACTCTGATTTACCCAATAATCTCTAAAAACACGGTTGCCAGAATCAACAGAAGTTTCTTCACATAACAAATAAGTTTCCCGCCAAAATCGGAATTTGAAATTCAAAGGGGAGGTGCCCCTATCCATTGTATGGGTGCCTTTATCAATTTTGGTGGGTGCCTTTAACAACTTTTTGAGCCAATTTTTTCCCCAAATTATTCATTTCTCGAAAATACCTACAAAAACACAAAAACCATAAAAAGTACAAAATTGAACACTATCAAAATAGAAAATCGAGCGCAATTTCGACACAAAAATGTGTCTATCAAATACCCCTGAACTTACTATTTGCTAGTCCTCGAGCAAATCTAATCTAAAAATAAAATCCTAACTCATTTTCGCATGAATCACGATAGCATATGTACTAAGCCTTTAAACCCCTAGGTGTCCCTAGTGGACGAGTTTTGTCTCGTGAGGGTTTACAAGAGGTATACCCACAAAACCTTTACTCCATATTTTAGCGACTCGTGAACGATTAAAGATAGACACTAAACAAGCTATTTAGTTGGCTTACTCAATTCTTCGGCTATGGGAATCATTACCTTTTATGAGTCCAATTGTTGTACAGGAGTGTTTACTCAAGCATACTAAAATTCATATATAAGACAACAGTGCTCTACTCAGATAATCGTTCAACCACAAGAATCAGAATCTATCACAGTTCAATCACATGAAAAGATTTAGAAGATGGACATGGAAAATATGAAGGTTGCACGTGTTGACTAAGGTGAACGGTGTTTCCCATATCTGTCTGAAGGTCAGTGCCAGGATGAAACCTAATGAATTGAGATACACACCCACTGGTCTTAAATCTAATATTAATATCGATTCAACTAGTATATACACGGGTTCCAACGATCGACTTATTGAAAATAAAACAATAAATGTATTGACAACATGATTGGATCACATTGAATCCAAGCGCATGGTTCTTATCAGCATCTTACATGATAGTTCCCATGGATCTTGCGTTCCACGCTTGCTTAGGCGACGGAGACAGAGAGAACACACAGATATTGCTATCAAAGTGTCAATATTCTTTCCTTTTTTTTTCTTTTTTCTTTTTAATTAAAATGCAATAATGTGATCTCAAAATACTCTATTTCATCCTGACGGTGATGATAATTTGATACTGGGCCCCACCAAATTACTTAGAGAAACACAAAATTGCAAAAGTAAAAACAGAAAGTGATATGGTCGAGATAGACTCCGAGATGTGGTGACGAATATCATGTTATTTCTAACACCTGAACTCTGTCCTTTTATGAATAGACCATTTAACTGGGCACACCAATTCCTATAAAAAAAGAGCTAAGTTTCCATCTACCTAGAATGGTTAGTGTCACCCTGAAGTGTTCACAAACTTCTAAATTTTGGAGTTTTTATTATTGCACTAAAAAGTTTCTCCCTTAACCCCAAACTTAAATCAAAAAGTGTCCTCAATGTTTCAAAATAAAGAGCAGTACCAATAGATAAGTAAAAAAAGGAACAAAGAGGTAAGTCAAAAAGATAGTACCTTAGAAGCGTAGCAATCCTTCTATGGAGAATAAATAAAAAGATAAAAACCTAACAACCTACAAATATCTACTAATATATAAAAACAACCTTGATGGTCAATCAGAGTAAGCAGGGTCCTCCAGAGGGACCTCCTCAACATCACCTGTAGGAAAAGGCTCTAAAAATGGTTTCAATCTCTGACCGTAAACCTTGAAAGGATTTCTACCATCTTGAGTCTCAATCTCAATAGCACCATGAGGAAAGATAGTGCGAACAACAAAAGGACCGGTCCACCGAGAGCGTAACTTCCCGGGGAATAGATGCAAACGAGTATCATACAGAAGAACTTTTTGACCTGGAGAAAATGACTTTCTTAAAATATTTCTATCATGCACAAGTTTCATTTTGTTCGTATACTCCTTAGCATTATCATATGCATATTTCTGAATCTCTTCCAACCCATTGAGCTGGAGCTTCCTGTGAGTTCCTGCTTTGTCAAGTGAAAAATTAAACTGCTTTACAGCCTAATATGCTCTATGTTCTAACTCGACGGGCAGTTGAAATTCCTTGCCAAAAACTAGACGATAGGGTGACATTCCAATGGGGGTCTTAAACGCGGTACGGTAAGCCCATAAGGCATCAGTAAGCCTCAACGACCAGTCTTTCCTATTAGGATTAACTGTTTTCTTTAGAATACGTTTATCTCCCTGTTGGAAACCTCTACTTGACCAATAGTCTGTTGGTGATATGGTGTAGCTACTTTGTGGGTAATATCATATTTCTTCATTAAAAGCTTAAACGGTCGATTACAAAAGTGTGACCCTCCATCACTAATTATAACTCGCGGTGTACCAAAACGTGCAAATATGTTATCATTCAAAAACTGGACCTCATCCTTGTGGTCGTTTGTTTTACACGCAACCGCCTCTACCCACTTAGACACATAGTCTACGACGACAAGGATGTAAAGATAACCAAAAGAATTAAGAAAAGGACCCATAAAATCAATTCCCCACACATCAAAGACCTCAATAACTAAAATAGGGTTCAAAGGCATCATATTTCTACGAGAAATGGTTCCTAACTTCTGGCATCGCTCACAAGCAACACAATAACTGTGGGAGTATTTAAACAATGACGGCCAATAGAATCCACACTGCAATATCTTAAAAGCAGTCTTCTTAGCACTAAAGTGACCTCCACAAGCATGATCATGACAAAAGGAAGTAATACTGGACTGGTCAGTCTCAGGTATACATCTCCTAATAATCTGGTCTGGAAAATACTTAAACAAATAAGGATCGTCCCAAAAGAAATGCTTCACCTCGGCTAAAAACCTAGAACGATCTTGTTTACCCCAGTGTTGAGGCATTCGAACAGTAACAAGATAATTCACTATATTTGCGAACCAAGGGGATTGGGAAACAAGGAATAGTTGTTCACAGGAAAACTATCTCTCACAGGAGAAGAATCATTAGGGGATTCCACAACGAGTCTAGACAAGTGGTCTTCTACAACAATTTCTGCACCCTTTTTGTCTCTAATTTCTAGAGAGAATTCTTGTAGCAAAAGGATCCATCTAATCAATCTAGGTTTAGCATCCTTCTTAGACAGAAGGTACTTCAAAGCAGCATGATCAGTAAAGACTATAACCTTATAACCTAAGAGATAGGATCTAAACTTGTCCAAGGCAAAAAGAATGGCTAATAGTTCCTTCTTTGTGGTGGTGTAGTTCAGTTGGGCATCATTCAGAGTTTAGATAGCATAGTAAATCACATGAAGTAATTTATTTTCTCGCTGACCTAATAGCATAATCTGAAGCATCACACATTATCTCGAAGGGTAGGTTCCAGTTAGGAGCCTGAACTATGGGGGCGGTAGTGTGTAAAGTCTTAAGCTTCTCGAAAGCCTCTAAACAAGCATCATCAAAGACAAACTTAACATCTTTTGCAAACAAATTGCAAAGAGGTTTAGAAATCAAGCTAAAATCCTTAATGAATCGACGATAAAAGCCTGCGTGCCCTAAGAATGACCTAACATCTCGTACAGTTTTGGGAACCTGTAAAGTATTAATAAGGACAACTTTGGCTTTTTCTACCTCTATACCCTTAGAAAAAGATACAATATGCCCTAAAACAATTCCTGATCGAACCATGAAATGGCATTTTTCCCAATTAAGCACTAAATTTCTCTCCTTACACCTAGTCAACACTAATGTAAAATGATGCAAGCATTCATCAAAAGATGACTCAAATACCGAAAAATCATCCATAAAGACCTCTAAAAACCGTTCTACCATGTCAGAAAATATGCTCATCATACAGCGCTGAAAAGTAGCGGGTGTATTACACAACCCGAAATACATGCGTCTATAAGCAAATGTACCAAAGGGACAGGTAAAAGTAGTTTTCTCTTGGTCTTCTGGGGCAATAACAATCTGATTATAACCAGAAAAACCATCTAGCAAGCAATAGTGGCTATGTCCAGCTAATCTCTCTAGCATTTGGTCGATGAAAGGAAGGGGAAAGTGATCCTTCCTTGTGACCTTGTTCAATTTTCTATAGTCAATACAAACACGCCACCCTGTGGTCACTCGGGTTGGGATTAATTCATTGTTATCATTCTGAACTACAGTGATACCTGATTTCTTGGGGACAACCTGAACGGGGCTGACCCACTTACTGTCTGAAATTGGGTAAATAATACCCGCATCTAACAACTTAAGCACTTCATTTCGAACTACTTCTTTCATATTAGGGTTAAGTCGACGTTGCATCTCCCTAGACGGTTTTGTATCATCCTCTAAATGAATCTGATGCATACAAACAGTAGGAATTATTCCCTTAATGTCTGTTATGGTCCACCCTAAAGCTTCCTTATTTTCTTGAAGCACGGTCACTAGCCTACTTTCCTGGTTACTATCCAAGTCGGATGCTACAATCGCAGGCAAAGTCTCAGATGGGCCTAAATACATATATTTCATAATATCTGGTAGTTGTTTAAGATCCAAATTAGGAGGCTCTTCTAAAGAAGGAATTAGGGTAGACTTAGAAACTGGTAGTTGTTCAAACTTAGGTTTCCATACATTACTAGTGTTTAACAAAGGGGTTGAATCTAACAAAGCATTCACCTCATTGATTACACTATCATCATCAAAATCAAACCCAAAGTGCGCTAGGCATTTCTCTAATGGATCTTCTAACAAAGTGTTCGGTAATGACTCCTGAACTAGTGTTCCTATCATGTTCACCTCTTCAGTGCACGTGTCATCTTGCTCAGGTGGTTGGTTACTAATGTTGAAAATACTAATTCGACAGTTCATGATCGCATTGGATATCGCTAAAAACGGGCGACCTAATATCACAGGTATCTGATTCTATGGGTCAGGCACAGGTTGGGTACCAAGGGCAACAAAATCTACTGGATAAATAAACTTATCGACCTCAATAAGAACATCCTCTATGACACCACGAGGAATTTCACAGACCTATCAGCTAATTGCAGTGTTATCTGAGTAGGTTTCAAATCACCAAGTTCTAGATGGAGGTACACATGGTGTGGTAGTAAGTTCACACTGGCTCTTAAGTCAAGTAACGCTTGTCAACACGTAGTTACCTATTGTGCGAGAAATGGTTGGGGAACCTGGAACTTTGTACTTAGGAGTTGTATTGTTCTAGATAATTGAACTCACATGACTAGATAAAAAGGATTTCTTTTGTACACTAAGCTTTCGCTTTCGCGTACACATATCCTTAAGGAACTTGGCATAAGTAGGAATTTGCCTAATTGCATATAATAATGGAAGGTTTATCATGACTTGTTTAAAAACCTATATTATGTCATTAAAGTTGGATTCCTTATTAGTTGGTGCTAACAGTTGTGGGAATGGGGCTCTGGGCACAAAATCTGGCTTATGAGGAGCTACATCGGGCTCATTAGAGACTTTATCAGTCTAAACAGTTGCTGGCTCAGAAGGATGAACAACAGTATGTTCACTATCAGGCATGGTTACCTTGTTATCTACCACTTTACCATTCCTAAGAGTTATAATTGCATTCACATGATTTGATGATTTCTCACAGGAAGATATTTCATGAACTCCTCTAGGGTTGGGGTGTGATTGACTAGGGAACTTGCCTTTTTCTCTTTCTCTCAAAGAATCAGCGATTTGGCCAACCTGGGTTTCTAAATTGGAAATAGCCTGACTATTAGCCTAAACGATCTTTTGATTTTATCGTAAACTTTGGTTGACAAACTGCTGAAAATCTTTAGTGTTCTGAGTTAATAAAGCAACAGACTCTGCTAAACTCATGATCGTCTAATCTATCGGATTCTGAAATTGTGCCGGACCTGAAGGATTCTTAGTATAACCAAAACCTGGGGGAACCTTAGAATTACTAGACTGACCTTGACTCTGGCCCTTAGACCAAGAAAGGTTAGGATGGTTTCTCCAACCAGAGTTATAGGTTTCTGAATAAGGGTCAAACTTTCGATGATTATCAAATCTAGTGTTAATATAAAGACCATGGGCTTGCTATTCTACATTACGTCCTTCCCAAAATGGCTTGGGCTCAAGTCCACAACTAGATTGACTCAGTTCTAAAGCTTCTAACCTTTTAGATATAGCGTTACTTTGCCATCCGATTTATAAGATACTTCTACCCTATTGACATTTCCTCTACTTAGAAGAATTGTTTTCTGGGGCTCCCTACTATTTTCCCACTCTTGGGTTTTCTCGGCGATTTCATTCAAAAATGTCATTGCACCATTGACAGTTTTATTTTTAAACCCACCTGTGCATAACGAGTCAATCATGGTTGTTGTCGAATAATCTAAACCCTCGCAGAGGATCTGAACTAGCCTTACTTTTTCTAAACCATGATGAGGACATTGGGATAATAAGTCATTGGACCTTTCTAAATACCTATATAAAGATTCTCCCTCTTGTTGAGCAAATGTGCAAATCTGCTGCCTAATAGATGATGTTTTGTGCCTAGGGAAAAACTTCTGGAAAAAGGCAGATGTAAGTTGTTCATAGGTTTCAATTGACTCGAAAGTCAAACTATATATCCAAGATTTGGCTTTGTCTCTTAGCGAAAAAAGGAAAAAGTCTAAGTTTCGATGATTCATCATCTAGGTCCTTGATCCTGATGGTACTACATATTTTCTCAAAATCCCTAACATGGAAATAGGGGTTTTCATTTTCTTTCCCTAAGAAGATTGGGAGCATCTGTATGGTCCCAGGTTTCAACTCATAGTTTGCTTCAGTTTCAGCTAACTTGATACATGATGGACGAGAAGTCCTAATCGGGTTCAACAAAGATTTTAAAGTTGCCATTGATGGCGCTATCAAAGGACTAGAAGTAACTTCTTCACACAGTGTCAAGTTCTCAAAGTTAAAATTTTCAAAAACAGGTCCCTCAAAAGAAGAGTCTTCGAGGTCCTCGTTTCCAGGGACAGAACTACTAGGTTTCTCACTAATCAAGCGACCTAGAGTGTCTCTTTTCCAAGTCCGCTCAGTGATGACTTCAAGCGGTCTTGGCATACACTAAAAAAAACTAAAAAAGTAAATCATAATTGGAAGGGAATTTTAACAATCACAAGCAAGGCTGACTCAACCAAATCAAACCTATTGAATCTAGCAAACAAAAAACATGACGGCTCCACTTAGATTGTTTCTAGACCAGCTTATATTCTTTCAAAAGGCAACTAGTTACAATTTTAGCAAACCTCTTAGAACGACCGAATTAGATTAAGTCGAAGAGAAACAGGATAAGCTCTAAGGAGCTTTGATAACCCTGTCTCTTTGGCACTTTTACCTGGGTTACAAGGCGGCTCTAATCAACTTAAAATAATCTTCTTGAACTTCGAGTTCGGCTAACAAAGTAACCAGTACAGTCCTTTGGAACGAGTTTCCTATAAGCTCGTTACCCTATCGGTCTCTTTCTAGTCAAAATTTTAAGGTTTTAGGTTCGCACTTGGTAACGTGTTCCTAAAGCGGGTGATAGACACATTTTTTGTGTCTAAATTACACTCGATTATCTATTTTGAAAGTGTTCGTTTTTGTATTTATTATGTCTTTTTATGGCTTTGTAGGTATTTTCGAGAAATAAATATTTGTGGAAAATTCGGCTCAAAAAGTTGTTAAAGGCACCCATCAAAAGTGATTAAGGCACCCACGTTTATGATAAAGGCACCCCTTTTTCATTTCAAATCCGAGAATGGCGGGAACACGTGAAGAAAACTTCTGATAAGGGAGTTACGTGATTTTGTGAGATTTTGAGTGTTTCTAAGTTACCCAAAGACTAGAAGAGATCAACACAAGCTTAAACACATCAAGCAAGAGTGATTCACGCCGGAAAATTGGCTGGAAAATCCAAGTTTGGACGGGAAAAGGACTTGGTTCCTGTTTTGATTTCAAACAAATTCAGAGATTGATTGGGAGTTGTTTTAAGAGTTTGATTTGACTTAGAAGACTCTCTAGGGTTTGTACACCCTATATATAGCCAAGAAAAGCCAAGAAATCGAGAGGGAGAGGCAGCCAGAGCACCGGAAGAAGTTGACAGAAAACTGCTGCTCCTGTGAAGAGGAAGAACACCAAGAACATAAGGCTTCAGTAAGCTGTCGCTGACTGTGTCGCTGGAACAGTCGTCTATTAAGCTGCTGAAGCAGTCGTTTCTTTGCTGCGTTAAACGTCCGATCTTTATTCATGTTCCCTTTTCTTCCTCCTGTAACACGCTGAACCACCTCACTGTAACGCTTATAAGCATATCAAATCGGCCGTGTTACTTCTTTTTAGCCTTTGTAAACACTTTTTGAGCAATGAAAGATTATTTTGAGTGTGTTTTCTCTACAATGAGCTAATCACCATCACTGGGGTGACGGAGGAAGCCTTTCTTCCAATAATTAAGTGGTATGTCTATTTTATCTATATTTTCTTTACAATTCTTTTATTATTAATTGCTTGATTAAAATTGAAAAAAATAGTTTTTCTTAAATAGTTGTGTTCTCTTTTGATGAGTCATGCTGGGTTGACTGCTTTTGATGTCTCATGCTTAGGATTTACAATTATTCTTTTAAAAACCTATTTTTGGCATATTTAGATTAAATTGAGAATAGAATTGTTAGGCATATCACAGAAGTATTGGTGAATGGTGGAATCTTAAACCCTAGTTTTCTTCCATCTATTTTTAAATCAAATTTGTTTAATCTTATTTATTTTTAGTAATTAAAAATTAGGTATAGAAATTAAATCTTCACAAGTCCGAGAATCGAATCTATTTTATCACTATATAAAAATCACACCAATTTTACCACTATCGGTCTCTTTCTAGTCAAAATTTTAAGGTTTAGGTTCGCGTTTGGTAACGTGTTCCTAAAGCGGGCAAGAAGAAAAGGGTGTTGAAATCCGTGTCTTTATCTTGTATGGCCAGTTCTTTCCCTTTACTAGAAAAGTAAAACCGTATTCAATTCCTCAACATATATGCATACGAAGGAATACAGTAAACCCACTTGCAGGGGATTCGTGGGTTGAACGAGTCTTACCTCCCGTACCAGACGGGGGATGAATCGGTTGTAGTCGACTCGGGCCACCGACTCCTGTGTCAGTGTGCGAACCCGAGGGGCCGAGACAATATCGTAATTGTCGTCCTTCCCTGTAGCAGTTTATATTTAATAATACCCGTTGGGTTTAAAAATAAATAAAATGTCCAAATGTCCAAAAAAAAGTCCAAAAAGAAGTGTCCAAAAAAAATATTATAGAAACAATTAAAATCCTAATACACTTTTCTAAAAAACAAAAACAAATAAAATCTAAATAAACTAAAATATAATTAAGAAAAAATCTTTGTCTTCTTTTTCGTTCTTTAAACTTTAACTTTTAACTCCAAGTCTTTAGCTTTAATTCCAAGTCTTTGGCTCACTTTCTTTTCGATCCAAAATTCAAAACCTGTAGCAAAAAGATAAATACCAAAAGAAACGTAAAATTTAACAAAGTAAAATAATAAAAATAAAAATAAATAATAAAAATAAATCTAAAACTCTAAACCTAAAAACAAATCCGCGTAGGCGGCGCCAAAAATTGGTGTAGTTAAATAGTGGTAAAATAGGTTCGATTCTCGGACTTGTGAAGATTTAGTTTCTAGACCTAATTTTTAGTAACATAAAATAAAGAGAATTAAAAAAACTTGATTTTAAAATGGATGAAGAAAAACTAGGGCTTAAGATTCCACCATTAACGAATACTTCAGTGATAACATCTAACAATTCTTATATTCAATTTAATCTAAATATGCCAAAGATAGGTTTTTGAAAGAATAATTGTTAATCAAGAGCATGAGACATCAAGAGTTTAAAACCAAGTATGACCTATCAGAAGAAAACACAATTCTTTGAGAAAAACCATTTTTTTCAATTTTAATTCAAGCAATTAATAATAAAAAAATTATAGAATAAATATAATTAAAATAGAAGTTACCACAATTATTGGATGAATGGCTTCCTCCGTCGCCCCAGTGATGGTGATTAGCTCATTGTAAACACACTCAAAATCGACTTTCATTGCTCAAAAGGTGCTTACAATGGTGAGAAAGGAGTAACACAGAAGTTCTGAGACGTATATAAACGTCACAGTGAAGTGATCTCAGTGTTACAGAAGAAATAAAAGGAAACATGAAAGAAGAACGGAACGATACCGCAGTTGAAATAAGACTGCCTTAGCAGATGAAGATACGACTGAAACATCAACAGAAAGAATGGCAGTTCAGCGACAGTCTTATGTTCTTCAGCGTCTTTTTCTTCTTCGCAGCAGCAGTTTTCCTGTTTTCTTTTTTCTCTTTTCTGGCAGCTCCTCTCTGCGATTTCCTCCCTTATCTTTGATATATATAGGGTTATTAAACCCTATGAAGTCTTCTAATTTGATAAGGAATCATAAAACACGTTCAAATCATCCTCTAATTACGTGTGAAACCGAAACAGGGAGGAACTCGGTTTTCCGTCCAAATTCACTTCTGCAACCATTTTTTTCCGGCTCAAATTCCCTATTTGACGTGTGTTGAACTTGGGTTGATTAATTCTTCACTTGGGTAACTCAGATTTACCAATAATCTCTAAAGATACGGTTGCCAGAATCAACAGAAGTTTCTTCACGTAACAAATAAGTTTTCCGCCAAAATCGGAATTTGAAATTCACAAGGGAGGTGCCCCTATCCGTTGTCTGGGTTCCTTTATCAATTTTGGTGGGTGCCTTTAACAACTTTTTGAGCCGATTTTTTTTCCAAATTATTCATTTCTCAAAAATACCTACAAAAACACAAGAAACCATAAAAAGTACAAAATTGAACATTATCAAAATAGAAAATCGACCGCAATTTCGACACAAAAATGTGTCTATCACTAAACATGGTCGTTCATGTTCACTGTTTGCAATGCTTATAAGCGTAACAAACTCTTATGTCATCTTTCCACACATCAAGTGTAAGGTGGTCGGCCAAGTAAGTTGTTATTAGTTGTCCCCTTATTGAGTTAGCCAGTTAGGGTTAGGAGGTTACGTGTGTTGTTTGCAACGTTTATAAGTGTTACAAACCTAATTTTAGCGACTCATAAGCTTAAAATTGGATTTTATTCTATGTCATTCACACTGATTTCTCATTTAAACGAGGATTGACATGGCTAAAGCTAGATTCGGCTAGTCAGAGCTATACTTTGTATTTTAGCACAGTTTTGATATCTAAGCACAGTTGTGGTACTTTAGTCAAGTAAATTCATATCTAACTTGCTACATACTTCTATACATATTTGTATATGTATTCTAGTAAATCAATATCATTCAGTTGAGCAAGAATATTGACACAAGGTAATTTTTGGGAATTCACCGTGGAATATAACACCAGAAAACACTCAAATTGCTCTATACTAGTGGGCAATCCATCTAGGAGCTTGAGATTTGTTATGTAAAAATCATAGAATATCTAGGAATATCGTAATAAGCACCAGCGTTATTCTAATAATTTCGTACATGGATGAATGTTGATTCATTTAGTAAATTTAATCGTATATGCAATAATATGTTGAGTTCAGACGGGTGATGCATTCATGTGATTACATACATACAAAGAGACAGGGATGAACCCTGCCATGTATTAAGATTCTTTGCAGAATACTGAAGTTGAATATTTCTGAGACCCGGGTCAGAAATATAATTATTTACTATTTTAGCCCTGATAAAATAAACCATCTTCAACAGAAGTGTATTCAAGTACTTGATAAAAGTTTGTAATAGTTGAATGTTCCAGAGTTTATTATCCTTTGTGAGCTCCTTATTTTATGATCATAAGGAAACATTCAATGAATTAGTATAGGTGTTAGTAGTATCTTGTGTTAGCAGTTGGACTAGTAACCTCAATTTTCATCATCCCTCAAAATACTTTATTTTCAACAGCTAAGATTGTTTGCTTAGAATACTTCTGCAACATTAGTTCCTCCACCTGAAAGACAAGAAGATTATTACTTCCTCAACCTGAAAGAGGGGAAGCGGGCAAGTATTTATCCACCATCACAACAAGTTATTTGAATCGTGGTTTAAAGTTAGTTGGGCCCAGTCAAAGCCACAACTCCAACACTAACCAAAACCTGAAGATTAATTCCTATATTAAGGACTCTTAAGCAATAAATATTCTAGCATGGAAATGTCAAGTAATTAAACAACCAACAACCATACAACATCTGAGGGGTCTAGCCTCCTTATAAAAACCCTCGATCCTTTTTCTCTCTAAAACTTTAGCCAACGAAAGTCACACAAATTTCCTAAAATATTTTCTTCATTTCCAATATCATTTTGCGGTCCCCAAGATTGGAAGGCGAGGAGGAATATGTCTAATATGTAAGAACGATATGGATGTAAAAATCTTACCTCATTCCCAAATTTATATCCATGCTTTGATTACTCTGCCTCCACCTGAGCATCTATGGTTGTGTACCGACATTTATGGCCCACCGAGGCGAGGAAAAACCTCTGACAAGACTTTCCAACAATCTTTCCCAACATCAATCCACTACTCTCTAGATAATGTTAGGAGACTTAAACGACATAACATATCAATCGGAAAAAAAAAATGGGGGAAGAAAAGTAACTTATGCGCAGACTCAACATTTAATTACAATGATATACCAAATGGGATTTATTGATCTGGGATTCCGAGGTGATCCATTCACATGGACAAACAATTAAATGGGGCAAGATAATATTCTGGAACAACTGGATAGAGCCTTAGCCACTCAACATTGGCGCACCGCTAACCCTTATGTAGGAATTATTCATCTCCTAAGGTTAGCTTCTGATCATGCCCTAATATTGCTGCAAATAAAAGCAATCACTGGCAGGGAACAAAAAACTAAAAATTTGAACATCTTTGGATCACTCATCCATATCTCAAGCAAGTTGTTGACACTTCATAGGTTCAAAAAAATAGCCTGGAACGTACTCTGGACCTACAACTAAAACTTATTACAAACAGTCAAACCCTTACCGAGTGGAATAAAGAAACTTTTAGCCACCTCCATACTATGATCAAGAAATTGACAACAAAGATAAAGACAACACAACATCAATGTGATAACCGACAAGGAAACGAATTGGATCACTGGTTATTGACGGAAAATAAACTTAAAAGTCACCACACGACCCTACTTAAATGCCACGTAACTTATTGACAACAGAGATCCATAATTAAATGGCTCCAATCGGGCGATAACAACACAACTTTATTTCATACCAAAGCAACCATTCATCGAGGATGCAACAACATTCAACAATTACAAGACCCTCAAAATAATTGGATTAGAAACAAGTACTACAGATCATTCTGGATCACTATATTGAACAATATACAGCAAGTAGGACCACATTAGATAAGGACGTATTCACAACAATAACCCCAAGATTAACCCCCAGCCAATGTTCCATGCTCATTGAAGATGTAACTCCAGCTGAAGTCAAAAAAACGCTTTTGTTAATAGATTTAGACAGTGTTTTAGCTCCGGATGGCTAAACTAGTAAGTTTTTTAAAGTCTTCTGGGAAACCACTCATTTTAAGTTAATAACAATAGTCCACAGTTTCTTCAGTTCACTTAATATCCATCCTCTCATGAATCATACAAATCTCATTCTAATTCGAAAAATAGAGCATCCATCAAAACCAACAGAATTCAGACCCATAAACCTTTATAATGCCACTTACAAAATCATTGCCGAAATTATATTCAATCGAATTCGGTCGCTTCTTCCATTTTTGATAAACCCTTATCAAAGTGCCTATGTACCCCATAGATCAATTCACGATAAACATAACAATTGGAAGTGAAATATTTCATCATATCAAATCTTCACCCCTCACCATAGATCCGAAAAATAACGTTAAAACTAGATATTCAAAAAACATATGATAGCCTAGATTTTGGATTCATCAAAACAACTTTCACCAGACTAGGTTTTCTGACAATCTTTGTGGATTATATAATGGTATGTGTCACTAAAATTATATATTCAGTCAACATTAATGGTACACCACACAAATATATCACGCTGATAAGAGGTATAAGATAGGGAGGTCCGCTATCTTCTTATGTATTCATAATTTGTGCGGAAATTTTATCTACGAATTTGGAAAACCTAGAAATCCAAAAAAGTATAGGAGCGCGAGGACTACAAAATTCCCAAAAAGCATCGCTAATCCTGTATATAATGTATGCAGATGACCTACTTATCATTTTTAAGGCTTTCGCAGATAGCAACAATCATTGCTTCAGTCATACGGTTCTTCAGCAGGTCAAGTAATTAATGCATCCAAATCAACAATAATACATCATCAGAGATTGGAATAATATAAGGTGCATAATCTACATCAATTGTTTGACATGCCAACCACCTCAAAAAACCCTATCTACCTAGAGGTCCAATTCAAGCAAGGAAGATCATTTCGGTACATCTTTGAACCTCTGCTTCAGCGCCGAGCAAGAGAATCCAAAGGATGGATGAAAAAATGGCTAATGCCTCTTTGAAGGTTAGTTCTCATCAAAATATCCCTAACTCCACGTATGATTACATTATGCAAACTCAACTTCTCCCTACTAATATGCACAACCAGATATATCGTATCACCAAGAATTTTTTCTGGGGGCATGACTCATCAGTTAAAAAACTTCATCCTTTAGGATGGGACAAACTAACTAAGCCAATTTAATTCCAGTGGAGGATTAGGCATAAGAAGGAGTAGTGAGCATAATATAGAACTGCTCATGAATAAAGTTTGGAGCTTACATGATCAACCTAATTCGATCTGGTCCAACCTATGTCAAGAGAAATATCTCAAGCAACAACCAATTTTCCAAAGCGTTCCTATCAATCCTTCCTCATCCTATACACAATGGAAATATTTGACATCACTCATATCTACATTCCAAAATCTTATCTTCCACCAAATCATAAATGGATTAACAACCCCTACTCAGGTTAACTGGATTCCACATTTCTCCAACCTTGATCCAACACTTTGATATCCTATCCGAGCAGTGGCATATATCATTGATCCTCTTTCCCATAACTGGACACATGATAAACTAAACAACCTACCACCACTCGCAGCCCAAATAATCATAAACATCCATCTCCCTCAAGATATCCTCCAGGACACGATTATCTGGTCAAATTCAAAAAATGGAAAATACACTACAACTTCCGGATAAAAATGCTTAATCCAATAGATTTCTCAACCGAATCAGAACCCCCTACCAGTCACCAAATTCCAGTGGACCTTACTGTGTCCACCAAAAATTCATATAATCTTGTGGAAATCAATTAACGAAGGTCTATCGACCTTTACCATCCTACACCGTATCCAACTCACCGCTTCCAACCTATGCCACCGATGCAATTCTGTTCCATAATCGGCAAACCACTTGATCCTACATTGCCCAATAATACTTTAGCCTGGAACACTCTCCTTACTCGCCTCCTGAACAACCAAAACACCAACAATACCCCTCCAAACTTCATAACTGATGTAATTTTAAGATAGTGGTAAAAGATTCGATACTCAGACTTGTAAAGATTTTATTTTTAAACCTAATTTTTTAAACTAGAAATAAAGAAGATTAAAGTAAAATTGATTTCAAATTATGGGAAGGACTGGGACTAAGGATTACACCATTAGACAATTTTTTAAGTGATAAAAATCTTGCAACTCATATATTCAATTTATTCAAAATATTGCCAAAGTTAGATTTTCAAAATAATAGTTGTAAATCGAAAGTATGAGACATCAAAAGCTCTAAACTCAGCATGACCCATCAAAAGAAAACACAACTACTTGATAAAAATATTTTTTTTCCAAGTTTAATTCAAAGAAAATAATAGTAAAAGAATTGGAATAAATAAATAAAATAAGAACTACCACTTTATTATTGGAAAAATGGCTTCCTCCGCCGCCTGATAAACACATTTATGTGTCTACTTTGTTCCCAATTTGTTTATTGCTAAAGCTCGATTGTGTACTAATTGCGTCATTTTATGTAATTGTAGGTATTTTTAGAGAAATATATATCTGGGAAAAATCGACTCGAAAAAGTGATAAAGGCACCCGGAAAATTTACTAAATGCACCCCCTTGGATTTGATAAAGGCACCCATGTTTTACTAAAGGCACCCACCCTCTAAATTCAAATCTTGAGTTTGGAGGGAAAATATTCATTTCATTTGCATGGATTCTGTATCGAATCTGAGAAGAGATTTTTTGGGTTTATTCTCTTGATCCTTGACTACTACAACATATTCTTGCCTTGTACACATTTGGAAAGGTTACAAAAAGAAAATCACATAAATCAGATAAAATCTCGAGAGAAATTCTCACGTGATTTTCTTCTCTAACATATCTGATTCTCATTTATATTCATCATGTAAGAAGATTGGTCAAGGATACAGCGTAATAATCTTGTGTACAAACAAAAAAACATAATCAGAATGAAATCAGGATCGTGATCAAGAAAAAAATAAGATGAAGATATTCTTTTACTGCCAAGAATCGATTCTCATGATAGAGAAAATTTTCACTAGTCAATGAGGATTGGAGGTGGTTCTAGTATAAATAGAGAGTCAATAGAAGCATTCTGGAGAGCCAAAATCGAAAATCAGAAGTTTTCAGAAAAATCAGCTCGTGATGATCATGATGAAGAAGATGAAGAAAATGTTGCCAAAAGTTTGAATAAATTGTTTCCATAGTTGTGTATCCACGTCACCTATTCTTTTGAATTCAGTTCTTTTGTAACAGCTAGCAATAGTAATTCTGTAACGTTTATAAACGTTGCAAAATCACTGTCTTCACTATTTTCATTCTTTTTCATTATTTTTAAGCACTTTGATCCATGTACATATCTTGTGAAGGTGTTTTGAGAATGATGAGCTAAACCCCATTTGCTGAGGTGACGGAGGAAGCCATTGTTTCAATAAAAGTGGTACGTTTCTATTTTTAATTAATTTTTGCAATTTCTTTATGATTATTTGCCTTGATTAAAAATTTCTGATTTTTATTAAGCAGTCGTGATTTCGTTAGATGGTATATGCTTTGCCTAGGGTTTAGATATTCCATGCTTTTGTTATACAATTGTTATTCTAGAAATCTACTTATTGTAATATTTTAGAATCAAATTAAACGAAATAATTGCATGAATATTGAGTAGATTGAATCACCTTAATTGGTTAATGGTGAAATCCATAACCTCAGTAATTTGTGAATATCATTTTCATCTTTTGTGCATATTTGTAGTTTAAAAGATTAGTTTATTAAAATGTAAATTCAGTCTTCACAAGTTCGAGAGAATGACACTCTATTTACCACTATTAAAAATTACATCATCGCCCCAGTGATGGTGATTAGCTCATCATGTTGGAAACACTCTCAAAATAATTGTTCATAACTCAAAAAGTGTTTACAATGAAGAAATAAAAATAATACAAAAGATTTGATACGGATATAAACGTTACAGACTGTGTTCTCTGCGTGGCTGAAGAGAAAATAAGACGGCAACAATAAAGAACGGACTTTGTACGCTTCAAAATTATGAAAGAAAATGCAACGGGTTCACCGACAGTTTTCTGGACCCTTATGTTCTTCGTCTTCTTCTTCACCAGCAGAATTTTTGTTTTTCTTCTGAATTTTTTTCTTCGATCCTGCCTGCTTTTTCTTCGATATCTTTGCTATTTATATGTTTGGGGAACCCTAATCCATCATCCTTAATCGATAGGAACACAAAGAACAATCCCAAACCAACTCAAATTCTCATAAATCCGAAACAGAATACAACTCTTTTTTCGGCATGAACTTGATTTTTCCAGTAATTTTCACGACATGAAACTCTCTGTTTGGCGTGTGTTGATCATATCTTGATTGTTTCTTCACTTGGGTAACTCAGAGTTACCCCAAAATCCCTTAAAACTCGATTCTCATCAAACTCAAGTAGTTTTCTTCACGTAACACAGGTTCCCGACATTTTCGATTTTTAAACCATGAAGAAGGGTGCCCCTAATCCAACTGGTGGGTGTCTTTATCAATTTTTCTGGGTGCCTTTAACAACTTTTTAAGCCAATTTTTCCACAAATACTTATTTCTCAAAAACCTACAAAGACATAAAAAACTCATAATAAGTACAAATCAAGCACTAGTAGAATAGAGGATTGAGCACAATTTAGACACAAAAATGTGTCTATTAAATACCCCCAAACTTACTATTTGCTAGTCCTCGAGCAAATCTAATCTAGAAATAAAATAAAATCATAACTCACTTTCTCAGGAATCGCGACTACATTTAGCATATGTAATAAGCCTTTAAACCCCTAGGTGTCCCTGGTGGACGAGTTTTGTCTCGTGAGGGTTTACAAGAGGTATACCCACAAAACCTTTACTCCAAATTCTAGCTACCTGTGAACGATTGAGGGTAAACACTAACCAAGCTATTTAGTTAGCATACTAAATTCTTCGGCTGTGAGAATCGTTACCTTATATGAGTCCAATTGTTGTACACGAGTTTTTACTCAGCGTACTAAAATTCATATATAAGCAAACAAAGCTCTACTTAGATAGTTGTTCAACCACGATACTCAGAATCTATCAAAGTTCATTCACATGAAAAGATTTAGAAGATGGATATGGACAAAATGAAGTTTGTGCGTATTGACTAAGGTGAACGGTGTTTCCCATATCTGTATGAAGGTCAGTTCCAGGATGAATCCTAATGGATTGAGATATGCTCTTACTGGTCTTAATCATTATACTAATATAGATTCAACTGGTATATAAAAGGGTCCCAGCGATCGATTTATTGAAAATAAAAAAATTATAAATCTATTGACAACATGATTTGATTAAATTGAATCCAAGCACATGGTCCTTATCAGCATCTTACATGATAGTTCCCATGGATCCTGCGTTCCACACTTGCTTAGGCGACGAAGACAGGGAGAACACACACATATTGCTATCAAAGTGTCAATATCTATTTTTTTATTTTTTTTTATTTTTCTTAATAAAATAAAACACAAAAATGGGGCTTGATCTAAAACACTCTATTTCATCCTGGCGGCGATAACAATTCGATATTGGTGCCCCACCAAATCACTTAGAGAAACACAAAAATTACAAAAATAAAAACAGAAGGTGATATGGTTGAGATAGACTCCGAGATATGGTGACAACTATCATGTTATTTCTAACACATGTACTCTGTCCTTTTATGAATAGACCATTTAACCGGGCACACCAATTCATATAGAAAAGAACTAAGTTTTCATCTACCTAGAATGGTTAGTGTCATCCTGAATTGTTCACAAGTTTCTATACTTTGGAGTTTCGTATTTCAACTTAAAAGTTTCTCCCTTACCCCCAAACTTAAATCTAACATTGTCCTCAATGTTCTAAAGATTAATGTTTAAAAGCATGAACAAGGAGAAATTGTTACCAATCGAAGGAAAGGAGTTAAAGAAAGTATTACCGTGTCGCAAGAGCATGGGTTACCTCCCAAGAAGTGCTAAGTTTAAAGTCTTCAGCCAGACTAAGAAAGAATTAGTCACCTTGTAGAATCATATAGCAATAGTCGGACCAACTGTGGGTCATCTAAATCAAGAAAACTCTAGTTTTCTGTTTAAGACAACTACTTCTAGCTGTGGTTCAGGTTCAGGCTCTATAAAACGGTCTAAATAAAATATTTTCATGGGCTGGATTTCCTCATAGGCATGATCAATGCGATCAGGTTGTAAAGTCTAGAAAAAATCAACTAAGAATTTAGAAGCACATAATAATAACATGAATAATTGTGGATCCTCAAAGTCAATCATATTTGACCCACACAATTGACTACTATGGAAATGGTGGTCATTCTTAAGCAAATGTGTCGATTCTAATTCCCTAAAGTAATTAGGCTTAGTCTCAAAACTTAATAACTGACATATTTGAAATTCATACGTTCCCACATACTGAAGAAAATGTTTTAGTGGGGAAACAAAGTCAATCTTGATATTATTTCCTAGGTAAACCAAATTGGGACAAGACAATCCCAACTTTTCTTTCCAAATTGTATTAAACGACTCCGTGGATACCACATATCGATATAATCTTTTTATAGTTTCAAATAAAATCCATGCTTCTAAAAACAACGAAGGTATCGGCTGAATATTTATTTATTTTATTTTTTTGAAGGAAGATATGTTTTGTATATGAATTTGAATAGATTTCACACTTTTTTTTTCTTCTCTCCGCATAACCGTTTTTCCAAATAATTATCTAAAACTTCCTTTCTTCCATTTTCTTCTTTCCAAACCTAGATTTTCTCGGATTTAATCTGGATATCAGATTTGCCGAGTAGATTTGAATTTGTGTAATTAATATTTAATGTTTTCAATAATTTTTTTTTATAATTTTGTGATTTTAGGTTTTAGGGTTTTTATTTTTATTTTTCTGATTGGTCTGATGGCTCATCTATGCTATCAAGATTTCTCTAATGGCTCATTTATGCTATCCAGATTTGTTATATAATAGCCTTAATGACATTTTCTGGTGGTGCAGCTACATTATTATCAAGTATGTTTTAGAAGAATAGCATTAATGGCATTTTCTGATGCTGCTGCTACATTATTATCAAGTATGTTTTAGAAGAAGACGATCTAATTCGGCAAATAAGACCGATACTGATCCTTGTGATATTAATTTGAATTAGGGTATGTTACTTCTTTTTTATGGAAGCATCTGACATATATGATGTCATTGATCAAGATTCAAAAGATCAACAAATAAAATATTTTGAAACCATTATCAGGATGTTAATTTTTTCACCAAAATGTAAAATCTTAGTACAAATTCTGTATTTTGTCTCTTCAAGTTTTAAAATTTACAAAATTTAGTGTTAATTGTTTCTTTCTGTTTTCTGATATAATTGATCATGATGTAATTGAAATTTCACAATAATAAAATTATAAGACATTGGTTTCTCCTTTACAAAAATAAAAATAAAAAAAATATTTAAATATCTTGGTGGTCCGTGTGGGAGTCAGAGAAGAAGGCGGAGAAAAAGAGAGAAAAACTGTCTTTATTGCCGAATGCCGTAGTGCTGTCCAGGCAGAAAAACTAACGGTCATAAAACAAGGTGGTCAATTATTGAGGCGAATACATGTGGCGTGTAACATGCGATCACGTTGGGAACAAAGATAGGAACCTCCACTCAAACTGAAACGTGTCATATATCAAGAGGGCATACTAAAGCGATAATCATTATTAACCACAGATTACTCAACCGACTAGAGAGAACAAGAAACCAACTAAAACTCGTTGTTTTGATCTCGTCCTTTAATTCCCAACAATACCTTTTAATCACACCCGTTTATCCGTTTTAGGTTTTCAATAAATTAGGGTTTTCTCTTCAAATTTTAGATATTCGGTTATTCTGTTTTCCTTGTCTTTTTACTTTCATAAATTGTTTTCTCAGATCTTGATCTCTTTCTTAGGTTTTCGTATATTGAGCTTTAGGGTTTTCTATAGATCGATAGAAAATAGATGGGTTGAAACTAATTTTGAAAAATTCCATTGGGTTTTCTTTTCTCAGATCTCGTTTTCCAAATCGTTTTTACGTTGAATTTTTAGGTTTTCTTCGACTTTATTTCTTAGGAAACGATTTTAGATAAAGGGGTACCATTAGTATTTATAGGTGTATATTGAGGAAGATCCTACTTTTTTTGGTTTTTGCAGGTGATTTGAGGGTGAGGATTTTATCAATTAAGATGGACAATTCTGTAAATATTATTCTCTTTAAATACTGGATGATTGATGTAAGAGTTCGATCCGTTGGTGTCGGATGAGAAAGGGGAGGTGAATCGGTATGGTGTACAAAAGTAACTGTTTATTCTTGATGTAAAGAAGAAAGATCCAAAGGCTTACTGGTTTAATGAAGAGAGATGGTGAGGATTTGAGGTTAAAAGATGAGATGTAAAAGATATCGATGCAACATCTCTATGCATAGAGTATTGTGTCGTATCATCTTTATCATCCCGACCTTTGCCATGACAGGTGCGCTTGCTTGGCAGGTCAAACAAACCCTAATAAAAAATAATTTCTGGTTTAGCAGGGGAGTCCGCACGGGGTCTTTTTTGCCCGGGTTCTCCCCTGGTGTTGTTCTCTTGCTACGATTCATAAATAGCTTTTTATCTCATCGTGTTACGGCACTATCAACAATAACGATTATCAATCCCATTCACAACCGATGATGAATTACAAGGAATTTCACAACAATCGCTGCAGTTTCAGCTCAAGGTACATATGGCAGAATACCCGCACTTAATTTAATTGTTACTTAAGTTCAGTTTTCGTTCAATTAGATCCCGTTAAAGCTAGTTAACATTGGCCTTGTTAGCTGGTAAGCTACGTTAATCTGTTTTCAACGTCCTATATCTTTTTGATTTTAAGTTAGCGCAAGTACAAATACCACCAACTAATCCTAAAGTGCAGCTTACTAATTCCTTGAAACAGTGGTACCATATTTCCTGGCTCTCACAACAAATCGCTGAGCATATTAGCTATGAATTTCTATCAAAGCTCGTCTATTTATTTATCTTGCTGTTTCTTTCTTTATTTACTTCCTTTGCGTCACTTGTCTTTGATAATGAATAATTTAATTCTGTTTTAGTATCTGTTCTATGTTCTGTGTACTTAAATTCCTCTTATAATTTGTAGTACCTTTCAGTATTTGTAGGTTTAAATTTTAATTTTTTATAAAAAAATTCTTTAATATTTATAGTTAAATTTGTATTAAGTCGTGATTGTTGCTTTAGTGAAAAAAAAACAAGTTAATCGTCATAGATATTAGATAAAGTAACAAGTGAAGAAATCCATGTGAAGAAGTCTGATTCTGCCTGATATCAAAAAAAGCTCATTTTGGTTTGTTGCTGTTGCTGGTGATAGTACCATGTGGATGCCGAAAGTTCTCTGTACTTTTAACATTTGTTTGAAGCATTTGTTAGTTGTTTAAGCTGGGTGGATTGAGTTACATGCAGCTTTGAATAAGATAATATTTTTCTTTTTTGGCAGCAAGTTGATATTTTCTCTTGTTCTCAGTCCTTGACATGGTATAATATTATTATTGAGCTAGTGTTAAATCTGTTAAACAGTAAATATAGTATAAGCCTTTTGTGAGTTCATTATTTATCATCAATGTTAGGCAACTACTCTTTTTGTGTTATGGTGAAGTTAGATGACATCAGGCATCTCGTTCGTTACTATAACTCAAATTGTGGATGAAGCTTATGTGTTGCAAGTGATGCTGAGTCTTGGCTGGTAAACTTCCATGGTCCGACTTCTAGATCCTCTTGCAGCTGTTGAAGACATTCTGCTAGCAATTTTCATGTATTGCAAGTGATTTGGAGTTTTGGCTGGCAGACTTGCATAGTTGATTTTGCTTCCTATGTCGGTTCATCTGAGGAGTGATATGAGGTTAAATTTTCAATTGGTCATATTAACAGTTTTTGATCAGCAGGATTGTTTGAAGAATGTGCTCCTGCTTGGCAGTTTTTAAGGTTCTGCATACGGTTATGTATTTTATCTGGTTATAATCTGGTTGAAGTAAATGTTTATGTCACTGGTTGTTGGACAACTTTCTTCAACCTTAATAAGATATCAACTTTCTTCGACCTTTATAGCCTCTCATTTATCTGGTCGAAGGGTATGCATTATGCCACCCGTTTGGCTTTACTTTCATCAACCTCAATAGGTGTCTCGAATACATTATCGGTATATATACCTTGGATGTTGGTATCTTTTGTTCAAAGGTAACACTGTGAATCTTTAACAAAATTTCTTGGATGGTTTTTGCAGCAACTTGTATCAGCCTGTTGGAGTTGTAGGTTTGTGGCGTTAAGAGTTAGGAGTTAGTAACATGTTTTTCTTATGGGCTCGTAACTCGTTTTATCCGCTTTATTGGAGTTTTAGTTTAGCAACAGTTTCATGTCTCCTAAGATCAAATTTGATGATTCTATCGACTAATGGACTTAGAAGCTCAGAATGGTAAGAGCGCCCGAACCTCCAAGGTTTGTGGAGGATGATGATGGTTCGAATCTATCTGGATCCTTTTAAATGCTACTGTGGTTTCTAGGCTTGGTATGGTTACAAGAAAGCTAGAAATATCCAATACTCGGTCTGGCAGATCGCTGACTGTATATGTTGGTCAATTGTTGAGGTAAAAAGAATCTCTTGACTCACTTGTCCTTTCACTACACGAGGAGGGATCCAGTGATAGGCCTCCTTATAATATCCGAAAAGATTTAAAGGCTGTTAGTTAAGTACGGGCTATGGAGAAACAAAATATTAGATTTTATAAACTAAGATTTGGATAACTAGGGGTACTGATTTTAGTAGGATTTATCATTCGGTACTAACATTATGGGATAGTTTTAGTATATGTGTAAATAAAATAAATACTTTCAGAATACTCACAGCGCCTCTGTATATATTACCGATTATAGATTTTTTTTATATCAGTTGTTAAAATGGAGTTATAAGAGAGATTGACGACTCCTAGTTGGTGGTGATTTTTTTAGAGTTTTCAAATCGTCAATATAATAAGTTGATTTTGCTTTTTAAATTTATTTTATTTAAAATTTTCTTCTATAGTTTTTTGGTTCTTGTAATGATTTTTTTTTTTGAAGCACATGATTTTGTATTTAAATTATAGTTTTTTGGTTCTTGTAATGATTGTTTTTTTTTGAAGCACATGATTTTGTATTTAAATTTTTAATCGACTGAATTGGATATAGTTTTTCTTAAATAAGAGAATATCCATTTAATTAAATTTATATTAAATCATTTAAAGGTTCCTAATAATAAAATTTGTAATTTTAAAAAAGATATGGTGGTTGTGGGTGATACTAATTCTGAGTCATGTAAGAAAATTATTCGTGATACTTTCGGTCAAAGAATTTATATTTATAAAGATATCACAAGGTAATTATTCATCTTAATAGTAATTTTCGTTTTGAATCTTTTCCAGAAATTTATTGGATTTTTTGTTTGATTCTGAAATTTTATGGGTTAAGACATACGGAGTGGTAATATGAAGCTCATATATGGAATAACAACAGTAGAAGAGAACGAAAAAGCAGGAAGGACGTCAAGGTAGTACTTTTCCGCTCTATTAAAGATTCAAAGGTTTAGCTTGTATTTCCATTTATGTCTGAGTATTATTTCTTCAGCTACAAGTTGTGCTCATAGTACGTAGACCTAGATTTTCACATTGAGATTTGTATTTAGAAAATTGAACGGTTTGAAACGAGTTATAAGAATGTGAAATAAGATGACAAAGGATAAGTTTGATAATGAGTTGAGTGTATATTTGATGTAATGGATGTGAGTATTTAACATACTGTGAATGAGTTTGTAACTTTTGTGGTTATTCATGATGCCGAGATTCAAGTATGTATTTTTTTTTTTGTCAAGTTTGACTTATTGGTTCATTTCTGGATGAGTGAACTTTAAGTAATATGAAAAATTATGTTCATGTGTTATAATTGTGGGTGCAGAATTTGGAAATGAAATTGAATAGTATTTGGATCTTAGCGAGTATATATTTCATGTACTGAGACTTCACAATATTATGTTAATAATACAACAATATTATCTTCCATGTTTTTGTCTTTGTTTTGACAGTGAACGATCTTTCGATTGTCAATAGTAATGAGAGATTGGATAACGAGTACTTAAAATGGTAGCGACAGTGGAATATAATAAAAAAGTATATGGTGCATATATAATATACCCAGGTAGTCCATCTGTACTCTTTCACGTTTTCGATCACAATACTTGTGTCTGATCTGTTTATATAGATGATTAACCCTGATTTTTTGATAACTGTACATACTTGATGAAAAAAGATTAATACTTTTGACTCAATTTAGGTCTGAAAGATGCTGCACACCCACATTTAAGGACAAAAATTACTTTGTTTTCTGATAGAGTTGGACCCACATATTCGATATCCTAGGCTTGTTAACATCTACCATGTTAGATGTTATGCCCTTCGAACAGGTGAAACTGCATTTTTCTTTGTTAAAAAATCTTTCGTAATAACAAATTTTGATAGTACGTAAGTGACACACTCCAGAATCATCTGTGTATAAACATTCTACTCTAGAATTATCAGTGTATATACGCTGCACTATGGAACTAATTTGAACATGGCGTATTTTTTTATATTTTACAGATACATGTTAGTTTCTATTATGATCTTAAAGTGTAAATTCACTATATTATATTATGATCTGACAATGTAGATCTACACAAATGGTGTTTTTTATTTTCAATAAATGCATGTTAGTTTCTATTAAGAACCTAAACCGCAGATTCACTATATTTTATTGATTTTATAGTATTATAACATTTAAAAGTGAAGATTAACTATATTATAGTGATTCTACGTATTAAGATGCGAAAAATGCTAGTTCTGCTCTTATCTAATAGTGCATACACAATATACATAATGGTTTTGATAGTGCACCTCCTATACTAACCAGTAACCGCATCAATATCTTAACTACTTTTCACCTTAGGTTCTAAAAAATACCTTAACTTTTTTTCACATGATTGTTGCAGTTATAGTTAGTTAATTGTTGTTGTTATTTATTAAAGTCTAATAGAATCCTCTTACAATGTGTTTTTATGGCACTTATAGATAAAACTCAAACTAGGTTGCTTCAGTTTAGTTTAACATAAAATCAGAGTGACATGTTGGTCAATCATGAAGTTAGCATGAAGTTAGTGTGATTGCCTCACGAGAAGAGATTATAAGGTCACAAAGTTCTTGCAATAACCTAGTTATCAAATTAGTCGGGTCTGTAAAAGAATTTAAATGTATTGTTGAAAGATTTTGTAATTTGCAAATGTAATATGAGACCAATTTCAGTTTTTGGTGATTCCTGCAAAAATTGCGAACTTGATGAAATGATTTTTCTTTGTAAGCTATGACATATAACATTGATTTGACATATTATGTCGTTACACATGGACATCTTTATCTTGCATTTTAGTTTCAACATACAACACATGTATCGACAAAATATAACACTTAAAAAAATGTTACAGGTAGTCCTGTTGTAGACTATATAGTAGGACAACATAGTACTACAAGTTTATAGAACTAATGTAGAGTTTATGGCACTACTGCAGATTCTTTAAAAAAAATTAACAGGTACCACTGCAGACATAGTATCTCGAATATCTGCCTAGAATTACAAGAAGAAAATTTAATTGAAAAATTTATGAATACCAGTTTGTTAGAGGAATGAACACTTATAGTTTAGATAACTGTACATACTTGATTTATCAAAAAAGGGAAAACACTCCAAAATCACAATGTAGAAGCTATACACTCCGAAAAATAACAGTGCATAAATTATACATTTCTGGAAAAACCACATATTAGAAACAATAACAAAGTGCGGAAATGATGCACTATGGAATAACCACAATGCAAAAACAGTAATGGAAGTTATGAAGTGGTGGAATGGATACTGTGGAGAATGTGATGAAGTCGTGCCGTTTTGTTATGGAAGATACAGTTACACACCCACTACTCCCTCTACTCTTTTAACTGTTCACACAACCTAGTCACTTTTTATTGTAGGAGTATTGCTATGCTGCATGTTGCAGACCACCAAATTAAGCAAAACTTTAATGAATATCCCTCATGTGTGACATATTTGATGTCTCGTATAATACTAGTAATAAAGTCAAGTAATGTTACTATTAAGTCTGTTAAGTCATAGACGTGACTTACTTGGTCAATCAATTGATTTATGACTTAGCATGTATGACTATACATCAAACTTATGTTTATCAGTTAGTCATACATGACTGATGAACATAAGTCTGATGAGACTAGTGAGACTCGTAGAAATTAGGTAAACTAAATAAAATACGTATTTACTTAGCTCTCAAATAAAACATTTGAGATGTTCAGATGATCATTAAACTCATATAATATGATGACATAAATCCATATAGACGTTCCCTTGTAAATAGGTATGCCAGATGTCGACATTGAGTAAATCGAGTACTGCACTTCATAACATCAACAAGAGGTGACGAATGGTTATGAAAGAGTAGAAAGATAAACTCATGAGATTCGAAATGGTCAAGCATGTATAATATATCATATATGATAAGACATATATATGATAAGGTGTACATGGTTGGACGTGTATGGTAAGACACACATGGCAAGACGTAAATAGTATGTCGTATATAAGGTAAGTCATATATAGTAGGACGCTTCTGGTCAGACTTATGCAATGAGGAATATATAGTCAATCATATGTTAAGGCATAAGTGGTCAGTTATATATTGTCAATCACATATGTTAAGGCATATGTGATGAGTCACATATGTTAAGTCATATGAGGAAAGAGGGTAAACAAGGTGACAGACCAAATGAGTGATGTTTGGAGTTGGAGCAAGCACGACCCGACAGGAGCAAGCTTGGCGCGGCGTGCAAATTTTTTGCTGGTCCTTGTGCTCGCAGAGGAAGGCTTGCTTAGCCGGCATGGGGATATAGCTTTCGCTGGCCGTTGAACAAAGCAAGCTTGGTCTGTCGCTGGGGGAGCTTTGGCGCGAGCGCAGAGTATGGTTAGTTATACTTGGTGCATGACATGGTGGTCGTAGCGCAAGGCTTGATGCGGTAAGGGTGCAAGGTTGGAAAAGCTGTGAGTATTCTATGGCTTCACATCTTTGTGCGTATGTGCTAGTGCTGATGCACCCTCATCATCATGACTTGCCGTGTTGGCTCAATGCTAGCATATAGTATGACTGTTGTATCTGCGGATTTTTATATAAATATTCTTATGCATATAATAAGTTCATACGGGTAATGTGGATAAAACAATGAATCAATATTACTCAATAAATTATAAATATTGATATAAGGTATTTTCTAAGAATTCAATTATGGAATATACCACTAGAACGAATTTAAGTAGCTTTATACTAGTGGATAATTCATCTAGGAGATTGAGATTTATTCTGTATAAATTAGAGAATATCTGAGTGTATTGCAATAAGCACCATCAATATTATTAAAATTCATATACACCAACACGAATAATGAATCATACAGTAAATAAATACACACACTATATATTTCTGATACACGACCACAAATAAAATTCACAATTTTATTTATGATACAAGACCAGAATAAATTTACAGTTTTCACCTTTGGCGGAAACCCACCATCAACACCCTTATATCGACCTGCCCATTCAATAGGGCATACATTCCACATCCAATGGATGCGATCAAGATTACCCAGCATTCCTGTAAACTTTTTTTTTTGCTCAAAGGGCCAAGGTATTATCCCTGAATGTAATTGTGGCATGGTATTTTGGCGCCTTCAAGCTTTATCTGAAACTTCATCAAATTATCAAAGAATTTCCAAACATTTTTCTTTCTCTTCATCATACATACTCATGTTCCTTTCAAAAGAATCGAAATCAGGATCCATAGTTTAAAAAATTAAATTGAGTGAAAGTAAAAGAATATTATGAAAGGGAAGTGTGATTTGCAAGAAAGGAATAATAGAAAATTTATGTTCAACGTAAAATAGCTGTCGAGCCTAATATATCCGTTGTGAAAATAGTTATTGACAACATGAGTTACGTTGCGCATCGGAAGCTTGGCATTGTAGGCATATATTCATCCGATGGGCGGCGTATGTTCTTCCATACAATCAAACCATTATTTCGTCTTGTTCATTTTCATTGCAGCGGCAAAAACGAATTTAACCATCTACCCAGATTGACAAATATTTTAATTTGAATTGTTATGAAATAAGTATTTGGTGGATTTACACCACACTTACACTCTTCATCTTTTCATCTCCTCTTCACCTCTTCATCTTTCCCACTACTTTGTAACCACCACCACTAATAGTAACGGGTAGTAATTGGTGCATGTCCTTAATTCCATTGTAAATGCTTATCTTCTTCTCCCTATAAATAGAGAGCATTTCCTTTGTAATGATACACCACAAATAAGAATTTCTTCTTCATTTTCTCTCTATTTTCAATGTCTCCTTTTAGTTTATAACACGTTATCATGCACGTTGGTCTAGTCATTGAGTAAAAAAAATTATCTATTTTTTAGTATCTTTCTTTTGATTTTTGTAATTTTTATTTCCAAAAGAATCCTTTTATGTTTGTTGGTTTAATTGTCTAATAATCAAAACAATCTGATAGAAAGAATATGGATTTCTATAATTATCAAGCAGAATATTAAGCAATTTATTTTTATATGTGAACCACAATTTCATAAAAAATAAAAAAGAAGATTTTTTATTGGTATTTGTGTTGTTCTTCTTATTACATCTAGATTTAATTTTCAAATCTTAACATATACTATATTTTTGTTAGTTATAACTTATAATAGTAGTATATTTGTTCGTTTGAGATGACTAGTTTTCTTCACGGGTTAATAACACCCAGTAAGCACTCATAGTTGATTACATATTTTGTTCGTTCGGATTACGGTGATAGACAATCAATAAAAAAAATAATTTTTTTTTTACCATAAGTAGTATTAGTGGATAACTAAATTTTGTTGTTTGCATCCCATTTTAATGTTTCATCGACGCACTATTTTTTCCATATGCCTAAATTATGATATTAGTTAGGTCAGAATGTTGCGGGTTGCGTTAAATCTACATTGCTAAATTAACAACATCTTCAACTAGCGGAATCTAATGGATGAATTTATGATGCAGTAAGTAAACGATGCATAAGTATTGATCAACTATTTTTGATTTATAATTTATTAATTAAAAATAAAAACATGTATAAGGTGATCAATTTTTCCAAATAAAATCGATTTTCCTTTCTTCTCTAATCCTTTTTATAGAAAGAAAATAAATAAATATAAATTCATCAAAAGATGGTTTACAGTTTCTATTTCTCTTATGAAATTGTAATCACTAAAAATTGGTGTAATCGTAACTTGATTATCTTTACGATATTTAATCACAAGCATGATTCATAAACCTACGGCCAAAAGTTTGGTATTTTTATCCATTGGATAAAGATCATGTGATTTTTATATACGGTTTCTATTTATTTACAAGAAATCATCAATTCCCACAAAATGGATTTTCCATATACGATGATTAAAATGATATTTTTTTATCATCAATACAATTTCAATAAATCATTCTCTCCATCAATTCTATGAGATGAGATGTAAATAAATTGACATTCTAAATTATTTTTAAATCAATATGGTTCTATTCCTTACAAGGAACTATTCATAACGACAATTGGTTTTCATTTCCTACAAGAAACCATCCATTAACAACACAATTTGGATTTTCATTAAAAATAAAATATCGATAATGATTCTTTTATACTCCTAAAAAAACATACAAACGAATTGATATTGGTTTGTAGATGAAAAATTAAGATTGGTGTTTCTTAAAATAGTGAATATGGTTTGATTTTTTTTCCGTCGATGCACGAATCATAGGTTTACGAAAAACCTTAACCATCAAATATGGTTTTATCTAATAATAAACCACTAGTTTCTATTCCTTCAAAGAAACTGTTCATCAACCACTAAGTGGATATTTCTCTACAAAGAATAACGATTATGATTTCTTTATTTTTTTTAAAAAGAAACATATAAGCCAACTAGAGTTGCTTTTTCCCGATCGATCCTAAATGGATAAAATATAGTTATTATGGTATTCTGAATTGCAAACACCGATAAAACAAGGAATTGCTACATTCTTAAAGGATATTTAGCAAAAAAAAATTATTTTTTCCTAGTGCTAATCTCCAAAATTGAGACTGTCCGACTTTATGTTGGAATACGGTAGGACATAAAAGATCTATGGGTGCGCACCCGGTTTTTTTTCGACCAATATCATTAGTCCATAATTTTATTCTAAATTATTATCTTATTAGCCTTTGAGGTCATACAATTGTTGGAGATTTGTTTGCATATTTTTAATGTTTTGGTTTTAACATATAATTTATTTTTATTTTTTTTATTCCAAAAGTAGTCCATGGTTGATTATAAATATGTATGTCCATTAAGACTGCATTTTTTTATGTCAAAAGACATATTTCATAATGAGTATATGTCTCAAATTTATCGGATAACATGATCAGGGGGAGAGTATACACTACTAGAAAATATTGGGGGTTAATTAACTTATAAGTTATATCAATCTCTCTCCCAGCATGATCAAATTGAAAAAGGTTGTCACTAATAATAGGTGTGAAATATCTCCTTTTGCTTTTATATAAGTGTTTTCCTCTTGAAAGGCAAATCCAATCACATAAAACAACAAGTAGCGTTTTAGAATATTCTACAGATAGTGCTTCAATAGAGTCTATCAAAACAAGATCCACATTCTCATAGTTTATGTCTCCTCACCGGAAGATGGGGAGATTACATTGCCTACGGGCGCTGGTACCAGTAATTGATTAAATTTTTCAATATATGCATACATTTGAGAATTATGTGGGATCATAGTAAGCTAATATGATTGTCGATTATTCACAGAAGCTACTGAAATAATAAATGATGGTGGTTGTTAACCCTTCTACAGAGGAATATCGATATATGTGATTGGTTGGCATACAATCTAAATTAGGTTGGATTAAACTCTCAATTAACGCAATTTTGGATCAAAGACTTAACACCTTAAAAATGCCAAGCCTATTAACTATAGGTTGATGTAGTCTTCATGCGTTATATGAAAAATATGATCGTCTAAAAAACGATTTGAGGGTTTCATTTTTTTCTTCTAAAACCCTAGGATTGGTTCAATAATATTTTGTTCACCTTGTATGATGCATTTGGCGTGGTAGTCCTTGAAGGACTTGTATTGCAATTATACAAGAAATGTGGTCAGAGAACATATTCAAATTTGTAATCCATGAAGGATTCAAATTATACTCAGGCAACCACCTGACTCGATTATGTCAGGTTTAACAATCCTTTAAGTGTTTTTAGAATTTTGGTACAAAGACAAAAATACGGATTAGTTGATGATATCAAATTTATAGGTCGATTGAAGAGTCCTTACAAATACTAAAATCCACGCTTAGCAACATAAATTCTACAATTTCTTGATTTGTTCAATTAAGAATTATGCTAGCATAAAGCTTGTCTATTAACTAGATTATAATTTATTTATTTTTTGATGCTTATTTTCTAAACTCATTATTTGAGTTAGCATCCACAAAGACGTCCAAAGTTGTACTCTTTTTTCTTCGTTCAGGTCTTGTCCCATGTGGTTTACCTGACAAGGTTTTAACGAGGCAACATCTCACTGACGTTGAATTTTCATTCAAAATGTTGATATTGTGCTCTTTTTCATTCGTCCAGATTTTGTCCCATTGGATTTTACTGGAAAGGTTTTAGTGAGGCAATTTAATTCAACATTGTGGTCATCCAAGGGGGAGTTGTATATTTTCATCTATTTAGTGGATGCCCACATTTGATTAGCCCAAATCAACATAACCACATTATAGGATTTTGGATTCCTTCTGAACCACAGAAGGTTTAATCAAAAATATTGTTTTTGTTTGTTTATGTATAGTAATATATTCGTATCTTGACACTTTGATGAAGAAACTACATCAACTACTTCTGCAAATCATCTCTGAGAAGCTAACAATCCAAGACACAAGTCCTGAATATGTTGAAGAAGAACGCAGACATTGCAAGAGTATTACCCGAAGACAATACCACTTTTATAACACCAAAGAAGACTTCATCAACTATCAAATTTCTTCAAGAAAATATTGCAATCTTCTGCACTCAAGAAATTGGTTAGCTAGTCAAATTGGATTGCATCGATTTGTAAGCCAAGAATTTACTGAAGTACTCATCAGAGGGAGCGCCATCATCAAAGGTGAATTTTATCGGACTTATCACGTTGTACTCTTTTTCCTTTGTCAAGGTTTTGTACTACTGGGTTTTCCTTGTCAAGGTTTTAACGAGGCAACATATGCATGTCCAAAACTACTCTGTATGTTTTGTACTCTTTTTCGTTCGCCTAGGTTTTTCCCATCGGGTTTTCCTAGCAAGGTTTTAACGAGACAATATTAAATAGTATGGTGTCATCCAAAGGGGTATTATGAAATAAGTATTTGGTGGATTTACACCACACTTACACTCTTTATCTTTTCATCTCCTCTTCACCTCTTCATCTCTTCCACTATTTTGTAACCACCACCACTAATAATAATGGGTAGTAATAGATGTATGCCCTTATCGTAAATGTTCATCTTCTTCTCCGGACGAGCATATTTACTTATTTATTTATTTTTGGTACGAATATTTCATTTGAACATTACCATAGGGAATGCCTTCGTAAAACGTGGAAGCTCTTGACGACGGTTTTTGAATCCAGGTGGAACCGGGAGTGGGTCCCGAAACCACGTGGAACACTATAAACAGACGACTATAAATGTAAACTCCCGGTATAGGTTTTAAAGAAACTAGGGTGTTCTCCTCTTTTAGATATTCGTTTATGGAATAAGTGTTCCTTCGCTTTTCTTGCTTCTCCTTAAAAAAAGTTTTATCTTGTTTTTCAGATCTTCATCTCTTTTCTAGGTGTCTGTGTTTCTTTTTAGGTTTTTTCCAGATCTTTAAAAATTTGAAGCGTGATACTGGTTTTAATAATTCCATTAGGCTCTCTGTACTCATTATCTCGTTTTCCGACTCGTTTCTCTGCTTAATTTTTTTAGTTTGTCCTCGATTTTCCTAGAAATAGATTTAGATTTTTTGTGGTATATCGTCGTTTTCTTACTTGATTTTGTTGCAGGTGCTGTGAAGGCGAGGATTCTATCAAATAAGATTGACGGTTCTGTAAATATTATAACCGATTGGTGTAGGAGTTCGATATCCGGATGAGAAATCAGAGGTGAATCGATATGGTGTATAAAAGTAACTGTTTATTCTTGATGTAAAGAAGAAAGATCCAAAGGCTTACTGGTTTAATGAAGAGAGATGGTGAGGATTTGAGGTTAAAAGATGAGATGTAAAAGAGATCGATGCAACATCTCTATGCATAGAGCATTGTGTGTCGTATCATCTTTGTCATCCCGACCTTTGCCATGACAGGTGCGCTTGCTTGGCAGGTCAACCAAACACTAATAAAAATAATAATTTCTGGTTTAGCAGGGGAGTTCGCACGCGGTCTGTTTTGCTCGGGTTCTCCCCTGTTGTGTGTGGTGTCACTCTTGCTACGGTTCTTACATTGCTTCTTATCTCAACGTGCTACTCTGCACTATCACCGAATCCCATTCACCACCGAATGTCACAGCAACTCGGCAGTTTCAGATCAAGGTACCCGCACTTAATTTAATTTAATTCGGATTTGGTAAGTTAAAATTTCCTACTAGATCAATCTGAGGAAGATAGATAACGTGGCCTTGTTAGCTGTCAACATGTTTTTGAAATTGTGAATTTAAGACTAGGATGTTTAGGAGCTCAGTTGTCATTTGTTTTCAACGTTCAATTATTATTTTTTTGAAATTAGCGGAAATACAAATAACACACTTTAATCCCAAATTGTAGTATACCAATTTAAACTGCAATATTATTTTTCCTGACGCACAGCAACTCGCTAAGCATACTAGATCTGCAAGTTCATAACTCAATGTACACTCTTGCAAATTTCTCTCAAAGCATTTCTATTTCCCGCTCTATTTGTATATTATTTAATTTAATTTTGGTATGTGTCTTTGATAATGAACAAATCCATATCTGTTCCAGGTTTTAAGTTCTGTATACTAAAAATTCCTATTATTACTTGTAGTTCAATTGTGATAAAAGAACATTTGTGTTGTTGATAAGTCATGTATTGTTGCTTTGTTGTGAAAAAAGCAAGTTTTTGAGTCATCCTGAAACAAGTGAAGAATTGAAGCTCCGTGAGTAATTCAATATGATGAAGTCTGTTCCTACCTAAGGTTAGTCGCCTTTGTTGCTGTTGCCAGTGAACAGGGCCTATGTACTTTTAAGGTTGATTTAATGTTGAAGCTTATGTTGCTTAAGCCGGTGGGTTCAGTTATATTCAGCTTTGAATAAGATGGTATTATTCTTTTCTGGTGGCAATTTGTTATGCTGTTCCCTTGTTTTTTTTTTTCTTGGAGTGTTTTGATTTGCCACGGCATACTATCTTTCAGGAGCAGGTGTTGAACTGGTAAACGGTATATATAGTATCAAGTCTCTGTAATATTCATGTCTCCCTCATAATTATGTATCAATCAATGTTAGGCAACTGCGGTTTTCTTTATGGTGAAGATAGATGGCATCTCGTTTAAAACTGTAACTAAAATTGTGAACAGTCTGAAGTTAAAGTGATGCAGAGTATTGGCTGGTAAACTTCGTAGTTGACTTCAAGAATCCCCTCTTGCAGCTGTTGCAGACATGTTTTGTTTGCAATTCAAGTATCACTTAAAGAATCCCCTCTTGCAGCTGTTGCAGACATGTTTTGTTTGCAATTCATGTATCAAGTGATCTGGAGTTTTGGATGGTAGACTGCTGTTCTCTTTAACAGTTTTTGAGCTTTGAGCTTTTGCTTATTTACCTGGATTATTTAAAGAATTTGTTCTTTGCTTTGCAGTTAAATATTATTAAGGTTCTGCTTATGTATTTTTATGATCTGGTTGTAGTGTATGAATTATAGGATAACTTACTTCAATCTCTGTCTAGGCGTCCCAACGTTATATGATTTATAAAACAGTGGAGTATGCTTTGACAGAAATGCCTTTGAAGCAATTGTTGTTAGTTATTATGGATCTTAACAAAATTTCTTGGATGGATTTTACAGTACCTCGTTTATCAGCTAAATACCTTACGGTCAGCTCAATTGTATGGGCTTACATAATTACTTATCTTAGGATTAAATTTGATCAGTCTATCTAACTTATGGACTCATGAGCTCAAAATGGTAAGAGCGCTCAAACCTCTTTAGGTTTGTAGAGGATGACCAAGCAGAGCCACAGTAGCATAAGAACTCTTACCAAGTTCTTGCACCGCAGCAACAACAGCAGATTTTTGTACCAGCAGATTTTTGTACCCCGGCAACAGCAGCAGACTCTAATACCACAGCAACAGCAGCTCCAGTTGCAATTGCAACCTTAAGCAATTTCCACTACAGACACATTCATGGAGCCAAATCAGTTACTATCAGCAGGTAATGTTTTTACTCTCTAAGTGAATTTTCCTTGTCTATCATGTTGAAAGCTACACTATCTTAGGGTTAGCAGTGCAAACATATCATGGAAGCATTTGGGCATACTTCCTAATTAATTATTAGGTTCGGGACCAATTAAAAAGTACCATGATTGCTCTTGGTGAAAGTGAAAAACAACCATATCAAACACTAAATAGAATGAAACTCGTATATTACCATCAGTTCATGAATATGAACAAATCTTATGCCTATTGCAAATACTTATCTCATGTTCACTATCCTATCATGATTGTTATAGTTACGATGTGAATTTCTTGGATATTCATCTAATAAAATTGTTTTTAATCGAGGTCATGTTGCTCACTGTGCAGAGCCAAGGAACTGCTCAACCTAATGGCCAGTCATCTGTACCTGCCAGTCCTTTGGGTACCCAATCACATCCTTAGGGTGCAAGTTATTTTATTTATGTATCCGGAGTCTATAAGAGGCAATAAACATCTAAAATGGGATTTAGGTGCTATTTGTTAGACAAAAGGATCTGCAAAATCACAAATCTGCAAAATGCAAAACAAAAAGAACACGTATCCTTGGCAGTCACATAACTGACCGGTTAGATACGTTAGCAAGAGGCTTGATCTCAATGTTCCATTTGGAAAGCACATGGTGCGCATTTTTCGAAGGACGCAAACCGTGGTTTTCGTCTGCCAGTGTAAAATGCTCAAGGCATAAGGAAAAACCCTCGCGGAGAAATGGTGGTAGTTTCCAAATTAGGTTTTTAGGAACAGCCCATGTGATTAAATTGAATGCATTACAAAATAAAAATAGGGAGCAAAAAAACCGAAACTTTATATAGGTGGATTACGGTATCAACGGGATAATGCAAATCACATATGAGATCTATGTTAGGTTGCGTAATACTCACCTCTGCTTCAGCTTCTTTTCCACACTCTAGAATTATCATCTGATTCATCCCTCTAGGTTAGGTTGTCAGAAAACCACGTATCCAGAGAAGTTTGGGTCCACGTATCTATGTTAGAATTATTATCTGGCAATGAGCAAAGTATGAGTTGATAATAAGCCATTTTGTTTGGGTCCAGAGAAGTTTTTGATGGCCTTGAGCATTTTCATCCTGAAATCTGCTTGAAAGCATAAATAATTCGTTAGATTCAAATTACACATATTGTTGAGCCATTGAAACAACAACAACTTTAAGATTACTCTAACAAACTCACTTTGCAGAAATTGGATCTGTGCTGAAGTACATCTTGCATGATCTTTTTACAATCATTCCAGTAACCATGAGGATCAGCGGATGGTGGGGCTAAGCTGGCTTGAAGCTGATGAAACAAATGAAAAATACCCAATTGATCAGTCATCTACAAATTATATAAGGGATGACAATCCATAGTCTTGCAGACATGGTCCCACACTTTAAATGTAATTGACAATGAGGGTTTTGAGAATAATGAAAACAGTACCTGCCAGGTATCATAGGCAGCATTCAGGATAAACATTGGGGTCTTGATATTGGCAATCAAGTTGGAGGGAAGAAGCACTGACATTGACAGAGAAAAGCAGAGGGAAAGTGTGAAGATAGAAAAATGAGTAGATGTCACGATGTATTCTATTAGTTAATCAGTTTTAATCATATAAATTTAATAAATAAGATATATAGCGGCACTCTATTCTATGAAAAACAATGAGTTGGTAGTTTTAAGTGAATTTGCATTTGAAGAACTCCAGCATTACGATTCTAGAATAGAGATTCAAAATTAACAACGTTTACGGTGGATGGGAACATGATGATTCATGTATAGTGCAACTAGTACACAGTTTTAAGTTTCGTGTTGTACCTGGAATTTTGCTTCGCCTTTGGCAAGGGCTTCATGATTGCGCCTTCTTTGTTGAGCGGCTCGTTGTCTCTGCAAGGGATGATTAAGAATGTCAGGTCAATTCATATTACGATTAGCTTGGGCATAGGAAATTTAAACAAAACATATAAAAGTTTGTTTCTACATTTACATTTAATGTCGGATCTTTCTGTAAAGGATTCATGGTTTGATTCTGGATAAAATTTCCTCTTTAGCTAACCCAAAAAGGATGCAGTTCAATACAGAGATTGTAGTTACTGTCGCCACTGTTCCTATGTGAAGAATTGTCTATCATACAAAGATTGTAGTTACTGTTGTCACTGTTTCTATTGAAGAATTGTCTATCCGTGGTAATAATCTTATAAAAGCATTGCCGTTTTTATTCTATTGTTTTTGGGCAACTTACGGCACGGGTCTGAAAATGAACAGTTATAAGTGACTACTAAATGACA
>JAJJMC010019771.1:1149504-1315195 GCA_023531435.1 Papaver californicum
CAGTTTATCACAAAAATGGAAATTCATCAAAAATTGAAGCTTGGTAGAATCACAGGCTCAGCAAACTACTTAAGCCAATCGGTAGCTCAGTACTATCAAACATGGTAAAATTAATCACTAAAAGAAATTCTACTGAACCCATAGCTAGCAATATTACTTGATTTCGTTAGAATTTCACTTCCAATTAATCACTTAAATGATTATATTAGCAAATACTATATTGAGATACTTTGAAATTGAAGAGAAACCAAAAACCCTTAAAAATAAAGAAAAACAAAAAATAAGTTATAAACAGAAACAACTAAATAAAAAACATTTTTTAAACTGCGCAAATTGTGAAAAGCAAAAAAGGTTAATTCAACGACGAAACAAAATAACACAGACTAATACCTGGGATTGTACAGAATGACGATGAAGGAATTTTATGTCTACACTGGGCTTGAAAATCACATCTGTACAAAACCCTATTTCCAACACAAAATCAGAATTAAGTTGAAAATAACATCACACATTGTACAAACCCCTAATTTTAAATCATCCTTAAAAAAATTCTAGAGAGGAGGAAACGGAGGATGAGCGAATCCAGAAAGAACTGATATAACTTACGTTGAGTTGGATGGTTCTTTTCTCTTCTTCTTATCTTAGAAGTATGGTTTATGAGAGATCGGTTTCCCTGAGAAAAAAAAATGTCTTGAAAAAATGAATGATAAGAGTAACAGTCGAATGAATGAGATAAAATGGTGAAAATAACTCAATCGATTGAATAAAATGATTCTCCATATAATTTTAAAAACAAAATGTGAAAAATTGCATCACTTCAAGCGTGGTATTTAACATGCTTAGACAATCCAGATAAAATCATGACATCATGGCCATATACATTCTCTAGAAAAGACATAGCAACTGGTCCAGATAAGTTGTTGCCATACCTCCCATAATGCAGTCTTCTTTATATGCTGCGATTGCATCCTTATTATTAATTGAAGCAAAGAATTAAGCAGTATTGCAAAAGCCACATAGTGTAGCTAACATAATTACCACAACATATGAAGAAAATGACATATATCTCTGGTCGTTGTCTTATGCAAGGAATAGACTGCTTGGGATGCAACCTGATACCAAAATTGGAATTAGAAAAGGTACAGAGGGGATTGAGAGCAGGTGGTGCCCTTAAGCTTCCAGGTGGAAATTGTTTGCTCGGAACCATTTTAGTTGATTAAATCCCTAAGCTTCTCAGCCATACCTCTCTCTCTCTCTCTCTCTGTCTTAGTCTCTTGTAACTAAAAATATGAAGAGGGTAAGAAAAAGAAAAAGAATCCTTGAAGATCAATACCCAGAGACAATTTTTCAACTAAAACCTACTTTAAAGAAAGTGGGATTATACCTAAATGCAAACCCAATATCGTTTCCGAGTTTCTCAAGCGCTTTATCCATAATCTCAAGAGTAGAAGCTTTCACAGTTTGTCTAGCCAATTTCTCATAATCTTCTTCTGTTTCTACCTTCTCAACCACTTGTGTAAATTACAAAAAGGTTAATGGTCAAATCACAAAGTACACATCTCCGAAAATAATCTCACAACATAAAATTCATTGCAGAGAAAAAAAATGAAAATTCCATACCAGGTGCAACCATGGTTGCTGCAAATAGAACAATTGAATCACTCTGTTTTAACTCGGCAAATACTGGGGTTACTGAACAATGTCTCCTGGTTGAAGCAGAATGATGCTCCAATGATTGATCCAACCGTCGGACGAACTAATCGAATGAGCTGCAGAGATGAATAAGAAACACCAGAAAATCTTAACTATAAATAAAATCAGAATCCCCTTGATTAGGAAAACACAAAAAAAGCTTAATTTAAAATCAGAATGAGAAATGTACCTTTCAGTTTTTGAGAAGAATATGAATTAGATATGGAACCAGCTATTGAAGATGGTGAAGAAGAAGTGAATGACGCCATTGACGAAAGAATTTAAGGTCCAGTTCAATTCCATTGAATGACAACAAAATGAGACGGCGTAGACTTTATGTTTCTATGCGCGGCTCTTTTTTCCAGGAAATAATGACCGAACTTTATAACCCCAAACTGTATATGCACCGTCGGATCAGGGCCACGATTTATATACGGCATAAAAAGAGAAATGATAGCTATAGATCGCTAAAAATAAAAGATTATAAATGGTTGGATGAGGCTGATACTGTTTCTTTTTATAAGTAAGAGATTTTGTGGCCTTTACTGTATGACATTTGTCATAATTATAGTTGGATTGAAGTTCTTATTCCGATTTGTCAATTTCCTTATGTTCTAACCTTATATCATCTCCAATGGAATGGGTTTACTGGAGAGTATAAAAACCTCTCCAGCTTATGTTAAATTATTAAAATTTAATTTGATATAAAAATTTAAGTTTGATGGAGAGTATGGGTTTTTAGAAGGGGAAAATTATTTTTAGCCTAATTTTTTTTTATAATTTATTACAAACCCATCAATAAGATAAGATTATGAAATTAAAAATCCATAATTAATTATTCTACAAATTGATTACATAAATAACCTTTTATTTAAATTCATGAAAATAATTTTAACAATATTATGAATTTATACGATAGATCCTGATTCCAAAAAATTTTCCCTAAAAAATATCGATTGTTAACTTATTTTTCTCTTTCCTCTTTTTTTTTCTTTCACGACTAATTTATCTCTCTTTATCTTTTGTTAATTTTTAATTTTTTTCTCTCTTTTCTCCAGTTATTACTTAAGATTGAAAACGATATTTTTTTCACTCAAAGCATAGGTAAAAACAAAAAATCCCCGGGAACTTTGGTTAGTTTTAAAAAAAAATCTCTCTCTTGCTTGTTTATTGCTTGTTTGGTTAAAAATGAAAGCACAATTTTTCACTAAAACCATAAATGAAAACACAATTTTTCGCTGAAAATATATAAGTTCGAAAAATTAATTAGAGTGAAAAACGATTTTTTCATTCAAAATTCAATTGAGAAATTCTTTTTTCACTAGAAATAACCTGATTTAAAACGTTATAAAGTCAAAAAAAAAAGTTGTAGTGAAAGTCCTGTTTTTCCCCCAAAACTCAAGTGAAGATTGATTTTTTCATTGAAAATATATATTATCACATCTTTACAAAAACCAAAAATATTCATGCCAAATATAAAATTTTCACATAAAAAAGGGTGAAAAACAAAATTTTATCATTTTTTTTAAAGAAATAATGAGCATGATAACATTTAAATACACAATTACTATATAATTGAAATGTCGCCTATAAGTCGAACCCACATTTTCTTGACAAAAAACCATATGATGTACCATTTGAGCTAAGATAACAATTACAAAACGTAAAAATGTATGAATCTTGTCATATTCATACTTGCATCTAGGGCTGCACAAACCCGACCCAACCCGCCAACCCGCACCCGCCCAAAATTATCTGACCCGTACCCAGCCCGCCGATGAACGGGTCGGGTGCGGGTGATTTTTCTTAAACCCGCTTATCAACGGGTCGGGTGCGGGTGATAACTCCTCTTACCCGACCCGACACGCCCACCCGCCATCTCACTCATAATTCATAAGCATCAACTGATTCAACTCATCGACTCTATTTTCATTTTTCACTTTTCCAGAGACTTCATCTTCTTCTTTGTTCCATACTTCCATTTCTTCTTCAACGATTCTTTCTTACTTCTCTTACAGAGCACACCACCACCACCACCGTGAACCCAACTGCATCATCAGTTCATCACCACCATCAGTTGAATCTCTATCAGGATTACAGCCGTACAGGTACTGTTTCTTTTATTAATTTTTTTTTGCCCTAATTGAAATTAATGTGTTCATTACATGATTTAGTAGCAATTGAATATGGGTTTTATTAGTTTTAAGTGTTTGTAAATCTGTGATAGGGTTTTACTAGTTTTGAGTGTTTGTAAATCAATTTTAGAACTAGGGTTCTTCAAGTTAAAATTTGGGAAATTTTCCCAAATCTGTTTCTAATGTCAATACATAATTAATGCTTGAATGGGTTGATGTAATCTATTAAAATTGGAGTTTTAACAACTGAATTTGTATAAATTTGAACCTCTGGACCATGACTGCATGAATTCCATTGCATCAATCCTGTTGAAATTTTCCAAGTACCTTGCAGTTTGAGTATTGAATCAATTATGTGTTCTTTACAGTCCATGGTTGCAACTGAACTTGAAAATGATATGTTGGTCACTTCTTGGTATTGGAAACTAGTGTTTCAAATACGTTCCTTTAGTTTACAGGAATTGGGTTTCTGGTATTTTTCTTCATTTATTGTTTTGGTACTCAAGTTATCATGTGTACTTGATTCTTACTTGAATATTTGATTGAACTTGAACTGGCTATATGAATATCTCCTAAGTTGTTCTCTTCATGATCTCATTGTGTGAATTTCCTTTCCTAGTGAGGAAAGGTGTGGGTTAGTGGTATTCATAGGGTGTTGTTATAGGAGTTAATTAGAAGGGTTAGTACTGGTTTTGAGCTTGGTTGTATGGTGTATTTGAGCTCGAGTTATGCTGAAATATTTGGTCATAAAGACCAGTTAAAGAACCTGAATTTCAACCATGGATTATGGGTATTTTAGGGGTTAAATGTAAAGAACTCTGAAGTCAATAATTAGTGAATTGGGTATCTAAGGCTACTACTCAGTTCGTGACAATGAAACTTTTGGAAGAAAATCTTTCATGCCTGATTGCAAACTCTAGATTGTACATTGTTGTTCTGCTCATATATTAAGATCCAGTGGTTGGATTGTGTTAATATTTTGGTATCTTATATTTCTTTACGTGATAAAGGTATAATAAAAATTTCAAGAAGATCTGAGCTGTGTAGGTACCCTTAAGTGTGAGCTAAACGTGACTGCATTCTGCGGACAAAAATCCTGGACAGTTCCAGTGATTGCTAAATTTCTCACTGTATGATTATCGGTTGTAGCTGAAATTTGGATATGTACTTTATTACATTATAGCATAATTGTTGTATGAATTTTACGAAGACCTGATTATTTTAGATACCCCAAAGCATGAGCGAATCTGGACTGATTTCTGCAGTAGGCTTGTTAATCTCACTTGGCTTGTCAACTGTTTGTTGATTAGACAGAATGTTCGCTGAAAATTAATGTTTGTTAATCTCACTTGGGTGAGAATTCAGTTGTATTTAATTGTTCAAGGTTGGATTTAGCTAACCAATCCTCTGTATATTTCATATTAAAACTCTAATTTTATTGTATAATTTTGAATGTTAGAACTTAGATTTTAAGATTATCAATTGTTAGTTAAAATGGTTTATCAGGTGGCGCGCGTGAGGATCAAAAAAACAGCCAAACCCTTAAAAAAAAATTACATGATTTTCTGGGCGGGTGACCCGCGTCCACCCGGCTCGACCCACCATCTGGACGGGTCAGACCCGACCCGACCCGAAAACCAGGCGGGTCAGGTACGGGTGGAAAAAATAAAACCTACTGGAGGCAAGTCGGGTGCGGGTGAGATCAAACCCGACCAGACCCACCCGATGTGTATCAAATAAATATGAGTTCATGTCTTTGATACAAACTTCTTTTTCTATATGAACCTACAACTGACCCAAAGATAACAGAGGACATAAAACAAGGAAAAAGGAAAAAGGAAAAAGGAAAGGAGATACTGACACGGATCACTGGGAAAAAAGAGTATAGGAAGATAACAAAGGGTATAAAGCCGAGATATTAATGCTTATTAAAATTAAAAAAACTCAATTCATACAATGTCTTCTTAACTGTTCATCATCAGCTTCTTGGTTCTCCACAAATCTATATCAAACAACAAAATCCAGCAATTTATAGTTCCCATGTTTTTAAGAAAGGATATACAGAGAACGGATCATCAACTTTCAATTCTAGTGAAAACCAATTACTTGATTTCTTCTTCCATGTAGTTCCGGATACACCAGCTAAAAGTGTAACCAAAAGATTAGAATTAGCTTGGAATTATAACCCATCGAAAGCTCTGAAGCTAATTTGTAACTTGAGAGGAATTAGAGGAACTGGAAAATTAGATAGAGAAGAGTTTTATGCTACTGCGTTATGGCTTCATAAACATCATTCTAAAACCCTATCTTGTAATCATAAAGTTATTGCTGATTTTAGTTATTTCAAAGATTTGCCTGAAATTCTTTATAGGTTACTTGAAGGTATTGATGTCCTTGAAATTCAAAAAAGAGAGAGGGAGGAAAAACAAACTTGGGAATTTCAGATGCAGGGGAATAAGTTTTACATCACATCCCAATAAGAGATTAAAAGCAGATAGTATTAGGAAATCTCGAGAAGATGAAAAATTGAGAACTTAAAAGAAAGAAAACAGGGAAGGAGAAACGTCCGCCTACATATAATGCCCGTGTATTTTGATTTTTAATTTTTGACTGAGTAATATATTTTGTTTTTAAATATTTTGTTTTTTGTTAACGGTACGTATTTGGTAAAGGTCAATTTCGTCGACCAGATAATATGATAATCTAAAACACTATTTTTAATCGTTCGTTTTATATCCATCTTGTATATTGGGCTATATATATAAACCATCTTAATGATGGGTTTATGGAAAAAAGAGGAATCAAATTTGGGTTTCTCGGATATTTCCACGTTTTTAGAACCTCTTCTCCATACCCACGTCATTAGTTGTTTTTTTATTTTTTTTTTAGATTTTGTGAATTAATTTTCAAGAGTATAAAATAAAGCTTGGACAATTTACCTTGGGTAAGTGGTGGTCAGGATTTGATTTGGCAGGAGACAAAGAGCGGCTGAGATTTGTTTAGGCATAGGATGTGAGTCCGGATTTGTCTAGGGAATATATAAAGAGTGGCTCTGATTTCTTTTTGGATGTAGATGAGATATAGAGGGTTAGGATTTATTTATGAATGATATACATCAATGGTTGTGGTTCAATGGAAATACATACAACGGTCTTAATTTACAATCAAATTAATAATGTCTCATTAATTTTTACACAATTAATGTTCTATTAATTTCTTATAATATCATTAATTATCAAAATAAATATTTCATAATAATTTTTTTTATTAATCTACTCTATAAAACGAGCAAGGAAATGAACAATAATTATTTTTTCAATTTTGACTTTGGGTTGATCTCAGCATCGGATGGGATCATCTTTTCTTGTTTTCTTTTGGCTGACGCAAGCTAGGAATAGATGTGGCTAGGCTAATTAAGTGGAAAGAAAAGTATAAAATGAGGAGAGAGGTATGACCTATATGGATTTTCTTGGAGGCTTTTCTTTAGGTCTTTTAGGTTTTGGGTGGCGTATAAAGAGGCGCGGACCGAGGGGGGAGGGGGAAGAGTTTGCGGCTGGTGAAAGAAAGGGAAAGGAGAGAGGCAGGCGTACATAGGGAGGTGACAGTAGGTGGATAGAACCTAAGGGATTGATTGGAAGGTAGGTAGAAGAGTAGGTTGTTGGATTTCTTTCTGTACAAGCGAGAAGGTCAGGATGACTTTTCTTTAGGGTAGGCGTAGGCAGGTGAGAGAGAACCGAGTAGGGGAAGTGTGACTGAAAGAGAAAGAAAGGAAGAGAGAGAGTAGCTGGGATAGAGTTGTCCGGTACAGGAGGCAGAGAAAGGCTTTGCCTGGCGGCTGTGTCTAGAGGTGTACAAAAGAAGACGAAGAAGATCTATAGCTGGGTGACGACGGTGATACAGTTTATCTTTTTCTTCTCTCTGTCAAGTATTTTTATGGGTTTTGAGAAACCCACTACCATGTCTTGCTAATTGATTTGTAGCTAGGGTTTTATGTTTGAAACAATTTTGAGTAATAGACCACTTTGAATTGAATTATTTGGTACAGACTATTATGATTTGAATATATTAGTTCCATGATTTTAATTTATTGATTTAATGATAATATTAGTTGTTGTTTCACCGGTTATGTACAGTACAGTAACCTATGCGTAGAATTAATAGGATAGCAAATCTATTTGTCTACTTATTTGATATTTCATGCTTGGGTTAAATCCTTAGATGGGGTATGCTTAGAATAGCCAGGTATTATTTGTGAACTTATAATTAGTTTCGTATAATTTTTCTCGCTAACGCAATTAGATGGTGTATGCATGAGACTTAGAGCTTTTGATGCGCCATGCTTAGGGCGTCCCAGTGACATTTGTGACTCTAGTACATATAATAGGTGATGTCGATAGAACGAACAATAAATGAATATTCAGGAGTTATATTTCACTTCAGTAATTAAATAGACATAATGGTGGATACCGAAAACCATGGTTACTGTTTCTCCCATTTGATTTATTTTATTAGTTTAGTTTATTTTTCTTGTTTTAACTTTATTCAGAAAAATCCAAAAATATTATTTCTGATTAGCTTAACTGAGATATTAATTGCAGTATTGTTCCTGCTCCCTGTGGGTTCGACCCGTACTTGCCGTTGTCTACATTGTAGACACCGTGCGATTGCGGTTATTTATATAGGGTATTCCGAATTCCTATCAGTTCTCTCTCTCTAAGCCTTACACAGATAGATCTCCCTTTATTACATTATTTTTGCTCAGATTTATAGACAAATAACTAGAGTGGAAGACAATTCATTTTGCTTCACAGAGTGCCTCGTAGGGTAATTCTAATTGTAACTTTCTTGGGGGAGAATTCATCTTTGATGTCATCTAGCTTTACAGAGGCATTCATCAATTATTTTTTGTTACGCTAATCTTCGATGTTCTGCTCCTCGACGAATTATATCTCGCCACTTGTCCCGGCAGCTAACAGACTGTAGACATGACTGCTCTTTTCGCACATTAAATGTTTAACTGGATAATTCAAACTTGAACACTGATCTTCAATTAGTTCCTTCCACGTGTCTAATTTTATTAAGCAGACGAATATCCCTATGTGGACTGAAATTATCCTCAATGCTTGACTCGAATTTATCTTTCTCGTATTTGTACCTTGAGATGCGAACACGTGGCAAAGTGATTTTTTATCCTCACATTTTACCTTTTCTCTTCCCATCTGAATGAGAGTAGGATGGGAAGAGAATTTTAAAAAGTGTCCAACCGTCGCCACGTCCTCTTTCCTTTACTTTGTGACCGACACGTCTTCTCAATTAATGCCTTTCCACCTTTTCAGCCGTCTTAAACAATTATTTCCTCATTAAATTTTTACAGAATATTGATAAGAATACATAAAGGACTCATTTGCCACAATACAAAGAGTGCTATATGTGCTATAAGGTCTTTGAACAGGTAACCATCAGAACCGATTGGTAGCTTTGTTTTTTTTATTGTTTCTTTACATTACTCCAAAAAGTATTAGATTCATTAAGACTGAACCACATGTTCCAAATCTAACTTTTTAAGAACTGGAACCAGAACATCTGAAAACTAGAACTTATTTGCTTATGTATTTGTTTATTTTTAATGCACTCACTAAATTGGAGTATACTAGATAAGACTAATAAAAAAATATCATTTTGAAATAAAATCAAAAACCCTATATCCAATTATTTTTATTAATGGCTAAATTATCTTGGATAATTAGTGTTAATTAATGTATTAGTTCTTTAGATTAGTTAACATTAGATTTTAGTCATACTTAGTGTTACATAACTAGAGTTATAGTTGAGAGACAGACTGTGTGTTAGAGATGAAAAAAAAATTTAACCAAAATTACCCAGAATCGATAAGTACGAAATATATAATCTGTCGATTACGGTTGATATCGACAAATATAGATGTTCATGTTTGTCAATTTTAGCCCATCAGCAGCTATGAAAATCTATATTCGTTGATTGCAACACAAACATTTCATAAAAAACTTGAGATTTGGCAGATGTACATGTAATTACTATCGATGTTGGCCAAAAAAATCAACATAAACTTTATTCCATTGTAATCGGCAAGTAAGTCACTTTTTACTGTCGATTGTTCTTGATATTCTTCAATCACGAAGAACATTAAGAATAATCGGCCGGTATTTACGAAATATATGTCAATTGTTTTTGTTGTTCTTCATTTACAAAGAACATTAAGCATAATTGACAGGATTTTGTAAATACATGCCGATTGTCTCCATAAAATCGTAAAATAGGCATGATCGATATATAAATACTCGTCGATTCTGATTTTCTTTCTCTTTTTTTTGGTTCATACGAGTTTTAGATTGGGTTTTTAGCGCAACCAATATGAGTTTGGGTTTGAGATATGCTCGAACTTAAAATGAGTTTGACCTTGATGTACCTAATATAAGTTTGGGTTTCAACTCTACTCGAACGTAAAATTATTACAATGCTTCATCAGTTTACAGCTCTCACCGGCAGGGTTCATGTTCTTCATCAGTTTCAACACAGTATACATAATCGGTAAACTAATTCTACCTGATTGTGTAAGGATAACTTAGTCTTTAATACACTTAGGACACCCCATATCTTGATCTCCTGGATGTATATAATACTTGTATATCTTAATTTAGCGTGGTTTTTAATTCGCAAAACCTATGAAGCACGAATACTTTAAAATTGGTGATGTATCCATATCGGCGCCGTATCAGTATCAGATATTTGGGGATACCTATCGGATACTCTATTTAAAATATCCATTTTTTTAATTACGGAAAGGGTAGAAGATACTCTGGGATACTTTAGGAGGGGATACTTCCGATAATTTGACATATCTTTTTAAATAAAAGATCTATATATTTAAAATTTTATATACAAAATCTATATATTATAGACATTTCTATTTATCAACGATGGAAAATATAAAAAATCTACATATTTATAGTTTTTCTTGGACCGCGTATGTTTGACGAGCCAGAACTAAAACCGGTGTTATTTGATGAAGACAATATTGATGGGTGATAGATGAGCGAGATGTTAGATAATTTTTTTTTTAATTATTCAAATTCCAAATAATATACTCCCTCCGTCCAAGAATAGGTGACCTAGTTTAAGTTTGCAAAGAGGAGAAACGAGTATTTTTAAGTATTTTTTACAATTATACCCTTATGGATAATAATTAGTAAAATTTAGAAATAATTTATCTCTCAAAATATACCACGGATATTCGTAACTTTATATCATTGAAAAACATTTTAAAACACCAAGGTAATTAATATAAACATGGTTATCAAATTATACATATTTCTTATACTAAAAATAATCAATTAAAAAGGTAGTTTTAGAAATTACCCATTGTTTAATGATATAGGTCACCTATTAGAGGATAAAATTTAAAAATGAATAGATCATTATTCTTGGACGGGGGGAGTATATGATATTTTTTATTTTATATGATTTTTTTATTAGAATGAATTATTATTATAAAAATATTTTTAATAAATACACTATTCCGTATTCCCATTTTTTGAAAATTGATGAATCCATGTATCAGTACTGATGCTTCATAGGGAAAAACTCATTATTATTTTTTGTTTCATTCTGTAAGCTAAATACGTACCTTGATATTAACTTCTTTTTTAATAGATAAATCATTAAAGATTATATTTCATACTGTTTAGTCCCTACCTTTTATCACAAGACTTGGTAATATTTTGGGCCAAACTTATAATACCTCGATTTGGCAGAAAGGGTTTGCCAAATGGAATATATGTAGTGGTTTGTCCGTTCCTGACACTGAGGCTTTTTCATCATATTTGGTTCCAGGGTTAGAAAAAAATTATGTAGTTAGGCGTGCTCGGACGGGAGCAATCCAGAGATGGATGACCTCCCAGGAAGATACTGATGGATGACTGCAGCGGTGCCCATTGAAAACCCCACATTGTCGGATGACCGCAGTGGATAAGTGGGGACAAATCGGTGGAGGGTTGGGTTATTACAAATGGTATCAGAGCCGACGACAGATCACTTGTCGAGGGTGAAAGAAACGTTGAACGGGTTGGATCAGGTACAAGTCTCATGAGTGACATGGAACGTCGGAGATCTGGGCTTGTATATATATACCGAAGTCGAGGAAGACTCCAATTTAAGGTGGTGGTATTGTAATACCTCGATTCGGCAGGTAGGGTTCGCTGATTGGAATATAGGTAATGGTTTGTCCTTTCCTCACATCAAGGCCTTTTCAGCATAATTGGTTCTAGAGTTGACAAAAAGCTCTGCAGTTAAGCATGCTCGGACATGAGTAATCCAAGGATGGGTGATTGAGGAAATGATTAATTTCTAGTCGTAAGTAACTTTGAAAATTAAAAGATGAGGGGGGCATATGCCCCCCTTTGTTGATTCCAAAAGTTAAACATTTTTTTTAAAACAAAATCATTAATCTAATTCAAATCAATAATCTTAATTAGTTTAGTTAATTAACTTAATTAATACCAATTAATTTGGACATTATAGGCATTATCAAACATAGTATGATAAGGGGTTTTTAAGTTGGATACTTGATGAACCTATTTTATCATCTTCCCCTAAGAACCAAGGGATACAGCCCCAATAATAGGTTTTTTCTTTTTCCATTTGTCGCAATCCAATCAACATTATCTTTGGTGTTTCCTCGTTTTTTGTCATATTTTCCATTCACATGAAGCAGAATTAGGAGACATCCTACAATCATCCGGAAGGCAAGAGGTGGGGTAGTACTAATCTTTCAGTAAGCGATTGTTGATGGTGGGTTTTTAACAAAGGTAAAAATTATAACATCATTTTTATCCCCTGTCAGGAGTATAAAATTATAAATGTATTTCTGGTCCTGTATTAGAAATATATTTGTATCCCTATTTTGCATTTCGCAAGAGAAATGAGAATGCAAATTCTGTTAATAGCCTTTCTATAAATATATATATATATGCACACGTATCAGAGCTTCGTCCAGCTGAACTTTCGATATTCTATGTATATACAATATCTATATTATAAGGAAGAAGGGTGTTTGTGTACCTTATTTATCCGGTCGTCGAAATTGTCATCCTACGGCACAGATCGACTGGTTTATAAGATATATAGTCATCCGTTCGATCATAGTATATATCCATTCGTTCATTAATAAATCTATGAGCCTCAGATTTTATTATTTTGGACGGTAGAGATTATGCCATAGCCCGGGACAAAGCTAACCCTAACATAGCCACTAATTTTAAACTCGGTTAAGCTTAGATTTGTCGTGACTAAGTTTCTTGATATAATTATATTTTTTTAATCAAACTTAATTTTCTAATTAAAAAGGCTAACCTTAATACCAAATATTAATTTCTAAAAGAATTTAAAGGGCCACAGCCGGGAACGTAGGCCTTGACTAATTTGACTCGACCAATAAAACAGCGGGGCCGCAGGCCACGAATAATCTATAGGCTCAACTCCCAGGACATAGACCCAAATAATACCTATTATATATATATATATATATATATGTACTAGCTCGGTGCTTTTCTTTTTGTATTGAATTTCCTTTAATTATTAGAATTTTATATATTTGGAATAAGCATTTGTGTCATTTTCTCCTCTTGTCTTATTCTCGAATGGATGTCATGCTCTTAGATGGATATCCACTAAACCGAATAACACAATTTGAACCTACGCTAAGCGCAATTATTCCCCAGCTGAATTCCTTGGCATCAGGTGCTATTAGTCGTGATTTGGCCAAAAATCCAATGCTTGCACATAAGTGGAATGCCTGCAACCCTAATATGCACGGCGCTGGGATAAGCCCAACTCCAAGCTTGTATTTGCGCTGGTGCATGCACAACACTAGCTTCACGATGCACGACGTTGGACTAGTCCCGGCGCCAGAACCTGCCTGACGCCAGCATAGGTAACGCCCATGTCTTGCACGACGTTGAGACTAGCCCAAAGTGTTAAAATGAGCAAGAAAGCGAAGTACTACAAAGGAAGAAGAACCAAAGACTAAGTGTAACTCATTCAAATCCAGGATTTCCTCACTATATGTTAAAGAGAATTGAAAGACGAAGTCAACGCAAAAAGAATGAGGTCATTCCGAGGTCGTATGGGGAAGTTATGAGCAAAACTGTGAAACCAACTTGGATTTAGTTTCTGTTGGGCCTGCACGGGAAGAGAAAGAAATGATGAATTTTGGGCTTGCCTTGGACGTGAAGAGCTATTTTTGGACGAATTTTGGTGTTTCTTTGAGACTTCTAAATTCATGAAACTTGCTCCCATTGAGTTTCCAAACCCTATAAAGAAAGATATTACTGGATGTATTTGGCGATTGGGCAATATTTGTTATTGAGGTTTATTTTCAGTCACTTGGATCAAAAGTGCTTAGTCATTAGGTGTTTAAGTATCGGTCGCGCAAACAACAATTAAAATTAACTGGACTCACGATCCAAAAATAGCATTTGTTATATATATATACCTGATCAAGTGACAGAAGTTAGTTTCAGTTTGCGGTATTACTCAAAGATGGACATCGGAAGCTTGAGAAGATATTGGAATTCCTCATAATAAAATTAGAAAAGTTTGATTGGAGCGTATAACAAAAAAATAAGGACAACTATCAATTTTTATCATCATTTTATTAAGAGGAAAAAAACCTTGGTTGGAGGGTATAACAAAAAAATTAGCAAAAATATTGATTTTCATAATCATTGTTTATACTACTTTAAATATATTTTTTATTTGCATTGGCTAACATTAATTATGAAACAATCTCAACCGGAACTGCGACTCTATCTCTTGTCGAAGAACTATATTCGATGAAGTTAACTTCATATATAGATATACTTAAAAATGGGCACGAAAATTTAGAAAAATAATAGGATTTTTCATAATGAGATTAGAAAAGCTTAGTTAAAAGATATAATAAAAAGTACAACTGTTAATTTTCAAAGGTGACGCATTAAAAAAATAAAATAAATACATATAACTACATCCGATATATAGCATGGGCACAAGTCCAATTTCTATTTTTTTAATAAAAAGAAAAACCATTCAAGCAATTAAGATAAATCATAGACGGTCACAAAAAAAAAAGACGATGTCACGATCGTGATTTTCATGCTTAGATCACAGTCTTGCCAACCTGCCCCCAGGGGCCAGGTCTAGACTGAGGAATGCCAAACAATCCAGCATAGAGAGCTCAACTCAACCTAATAGAGCCCAGCGACTCATCCAAGTTGAGTACTACTTGCGGAAGACATAGCACACTAGCACAGCAGTCCTTCATTAGTTCAAGTTGTTCAACAAGTGTTTAATCAAATTTTAAGAGAAACTGGCAAACCGCAACTGCAGTGTAAGGGCAGAATGAGTGGGTTCAGTGGATGCCAATGATATCTCAAACTCTAGCGTGTTAGTATGGGCTACTCTTTCTCCTTCAAGTTAGGCTCATTTGGAGAAGTCAAATCCTTTTCTTTTCTTTTTTTTCTATTTTTTTTTTTTGCAGGTGAGACCTCAAACTCTAGTAATTATTATGATTGGGCTGAGGGTGATCACTCCAATTCTCGACTACTCATTCTACAGTTGATTACCTAAAGGTTGCTTCTGTAGTATATCTCACATGAAAAATGATTTCTGCCAAGCTACTCATTCACCTAAGTGAACAGCTGATATATGCTCTGCACGGTACTCTGGACCTACTCACAAGTCGCCACACATCCTCCCATTATTAGTATGGCATTACCTTTATGGTCAACACGTACGAGTTGGATGGGATCCTTCATATAAGAGCTAGATGTTTAGCAAGGTCGATCTCATTTTCATATTAGCAACCAGAGAAGAAGATAAACAGACAGACAGATAGACCATTCAAGCTGTACCTGACAAATATGAGATAGGCCCGAAAAGGTCTGTCAGACACACATCTTCTATCTTAAAACAAGAGATACAGCAGATCATGCAGAGGCTGGTATCTACATTTCTCAGAAATGGCTGTATATGAATATTCAAAATCCTGTTAATCCTTAATGTTCATCACAATATTGTGCAGTTAAAGATTGTACATAAGTGTTACATACAGCTTGTTACTTGCGTACTCAACTATGATTTAGCGTGCTAACAGGCTTTACAGCTCAGGGCCTGACTATGGTGATGCTGAGGGGAAAAAAAGAATTTTGTACACCCACTGAATAATCAAACAATTTAATGCTTTATTCAAAAATTAAATCAAACTATTGAGATTGCGTTATGCCTGGTGAGTTGATCAAATATTCCACTAATTTTCATTACACATCACCTGGCTCAATAATGTACTTGAACACCAGATGCTAACAAGGGAGAAAGGCTGGATCGCTTCTCTATTTCCCTCCATGCACAAACATCCTTGCATCACTTTGGTTTTTAGCTGAATATAACTTGCTATGTAATACAAATAGTAAGTTATTTGACAAATTTGAACAGTAAGAGCAACGCCATCTCCTCCGCGCGCCTTCTTAAAGTTGAAACTAAAATGTGACAAAGAGCTCCTGTTTGCACTTCTAAAGACACAACAGGGAACAGCAACAAGACAATTGATGTCACTACATATTAGTCCCTCGACAGAAGTAGAAGGACCCACTCCATATCTGTAAACTATTTAAAATAATTGAGTGTTGGTAGTCCAATACAGCCTGGAAAACATAGATGCTTAATCTCCTTATCTCTTAACCAACCTAAAACAAAATTGACACAGGCCGAATTCTTCCAATGACCCTTGAAAGGTATGGTATTATATGTAAACAAAATTGACAGAGATTTAAACCAATATGGATATATGTAACTGTTTAGTTTTTGCTCCTCCTCCATGAGAATCCTTATCATGGTCCTTCCTTCCCGCACCTAATAATTGCATCATATCTTATCCAACTGATTCGAACCACAAATCTATTAGAAGCTTATGCTTATATGTTTACCACTCCCAGATTTGTACAAGGGGAATATATGTTATCCAGATAAAGTAATATCTTTCGCCAACTTATATTAACCAAGGATTTAGGTTCCCATTGTTTCGGTACCTGATCCTAGGGATGTACCTCCATCAGATACTTCCCCTCCACTTTGCAAGTAGATACAACTTTTATTATAGAAAAAATAGAAATGATTTCAATTGCAACTTAATGCAAGTGATTCCCTTCTAAAAGTTTATTCCAATGCTTTGCTAAGCTGATATGTGGGGCAGATATTGGGTTATGGACTTCTTGGCTCATGAAAAGGCATGATGTTTTACCTACATATAGTAGGGGCTAATTTTACCTGAAGCTATCAGGTATCTTGAGCATATTTTTATTCAGAATCCACCCAGCCATTTGGTCTGTAACCCACTATAAGGAAGGTCCTCCCAGACAGTAATCAGAATTTTAGAGAAAGAAAAGGATGGAACCCATTTGACATTATATGGTTAGGATTCTAAATATCAGCTGGTTGATTTTTTTTCCCAAATAGCACTTATCATTAGAGAATTGATATATTCTTTAAAACAGTTGCAAGAATCCAATATCAAGCCCAATGATCCAAGCAACTTGTTCAACAGAGTGAAGTCATATTAAAAGTCATAACAAAAATAAAAATAAGGAACAAAATCTGAATCCACATAGCACTGTCTAGAGAAAACTAGGTGAATAATATGAGGATGGAGATCACTGGGAGCTAATCCTATTAGTATAATAAAGTACAATATAATCAGCAAATAACATAAATCTAAAGAGATCTTTCTATAGTTATGAAGGCATATATTCATCTTTTACATTCTTTAAATTTAACAAAGTATGTTGTTCTGCAAACCATGCACGCACAAAAGTTCTGTTTTTATAACGCCGGTGAAATCACTTGTAGCAAACAAACTAAAAAAGCTATGTAACTTAGTAGCAACAATTGCATGCATTGACACTCATCCTAAATACTTGTAAGATCAACTATCTAACGGGTCACAGCAAAAAGCTAATATGCTTAAGTAATTTTCTTAGAGATCATTTCTTAATAATTATATCTTTTTAACAAACCAAGTTTGAGCCTTCTAAAAGTGATAGGGTAGACATTTCGCGAGTATGGACCCTAGCTACGAGCTGATGTCTTCCCACCCAACTTGCTGAAAAGATACTAAAGATTGCATCTGGCTAACCTATAAAGCTCCACCAGTGACATTTTAAATTCCTCCCACAATTCAGATCCCGAATAACGACTTAGTTTACTTCACAAAATCAAGTTCGCATTGTAAAAATAGCTTGCAGCGGGTGCAAGTTGGTACAAGTGTAACCCACTTAGCACCCTGCCCTAGGTTTTACACCTTTATTGCAAGACCATAACGGTCTTATCTGAATTACACGTCCCTGATGTATCAATGCACAAAAGGCTAAATCGAAATATCTAAATATATGGAAATTCATGGGTATAACATGCCATAACCATGTTATATAGCTTGATCCAGGTTCAGTATACACACTACAACTAAACAAGACAAAATAAACTAAGAAACATCAAAACTGTAACTGGATGTGCACAAGATAGAATGCTAAAAACTAATTCAACTTGGCCATGTTATGAAACAACAACCTGATCTGCTAAGCCATTAGTTTAAGAGTTTCTTTCATCTGTGTATATTGAGATTAAATCTTGATTAAGATTTCGTACATTTACATTGATCTTCTTAAAATTTTATTTCAATAGATCCCAAATGAGGCTATGAGCCACCATAAGAAGTTTCGACCTACCTCTAATGTTAAAGTAGTGACGTAGTGTGAAATCTATGATTTTGCTACAATGTACCAAAACTATGTGCTATGAAACACAGAGATGAAAGAGAGAGAAGATGTCAGGGAATCAATTAAGCAGTGTTTGGAGTAAAAAGGAGGTCCTTTTTAGGTGTTCACAGAGGGTCTACAGAAGGATTTGATCTTGCATGTATGCAAGAAAACGCCTAGTGTCCTTGAACTGACCAGATGGTCTTACTAAAAGAGTAACATCTGTTGACTAAACTCTTATCATCATAGTACGGTCTGAAACAACCAGCTAAGCTCTTTTGGAAACATACTATGAAGACAAAAAAAGCATTAAACTGGAACCCTATCATGAACCAGTCTTTTGTAAAGAACTGTGCAAAAAAAGCTCTGCAAAAAGCTCTGTCTTCTCCTTTGCATCAGCTGGATTAAAGTCTTTACTATGGAAAAACAATTAACCACTTGGGTTTAGCATTTAATTTTGCATCATTACAACTTAAACCAAGGGATATATTCATGTCATTAACAGCAAAGAGAAACAAACAAAAAAAAAACACTAAAGAGTTTTTGCTTTAATGGGCTTTTAAAATTTTGTGGTAGCAAACTCGAGGGAAAGAAGATAATCATTTCCTACTCATTGGATTCATTGTTTTGTTTATAACTATCTAATAATGACTAATGAGTTGCTAGGAAGGTCTAAAAATAGAGAATAAGGATTAAACCGTAAATAAATGAGAAGTGGAGAGATACTAAATTCTGTTTATCCCCACCCTTGTTGTTCATTGTCATGATTCATTTGTGGTTCCAAAGAAAACGAGTCACACTTTATTCTACCCTCTTGCGAAAGAAAAAAATATTCGGCCAACTAGGTCCTTTCCACCACCCTCATCGCCTCTCACCTCCTGTATATAAGGAACTTCCACAATTAGTCTCTTGCTCATATTCCTCTTCAATATCAATTCAGTCTCTTTATTGACTAAAGCAGTTCAATCTCCTTCCTTGTATATTTACATTCAGAGCCTTCTTTTCATTGCTTAGCTTTAATCACCCTTCTCTCTTCTCTCTCTGACTATAATTCAACTTGAATCAACTAACCTCCCAACATCATAAATCTCTACATAGTATTTCTAAATACCTCCCAACACTTCTGCATTCTGCACAACACTAATGGCATCAAGCTCTATGCGTAGCACAAGTTCGTCATGGACATCAAAGCAAAACAAATCATTCGAAAAGGCATTAGCTTTATATGACAAGGACACCCCTGATCGTTGGCATAATGTTGCCAGGGCCGTTGGAGGGAAATCGGCTGATGAAGTGAAGAGACATTATGAGATTCTTATTCAGGATCTCAAGTATATCGAATCAGGCCAAGTCCCTTTTCCCAATTACAAGTCTACAAGCGTAGGGAAAGGCTTTGCTGATGAAGAACAAAGGTATTATACTTTAGTAGCTTTATAACAATAAAAAACAAACACCACATTATCATGGACTAGTTTCTGTTTTTATATATGCTCCCATATATCCAGTTTCCTACTCTTATCTGTTCACCCAATCTATTTAATTGATGCAACCAGTCGATGGGCCCATATAGTGAGACATATTGTGACAGCGCCACTATGTTCAAATTCAAGACTTCTATAGCAAGTAAATTTGTGTCACTGAACCGTAGTGGGAGATCAAAACAGGTCATGTGGATTTAACTCATTGTACATTCACTTAGCAATAATTTTAACGACTCGAGGAGACACATATGCTAGACGAATTCATTCTTAGGTATAGGTATAGCATCATCATTTTTCTAGCAAATCGAGTTTTTAGAAAGAAGCTATCAATAGAACCCACAACCCATTCATGATCATCTTTCATCTTAATCGAGTATATCTACCTGCTTCGGCGGCTGTGAAAAATAGTCGAGGGACGCCAGAGGCCAAGACTATACACAAGAGATGGAAAAGAAATTCTAACACTTTCAACCTAAATATATGTGGTGCACCAAAAATGGTTAAGTTTTTACCTCATAAAAACTAAAGATCATCCCTTTCAAAATTCATAGTATGAATTGTTTATTCACCAAAACCAAATATCCACACTCCATTCAACCTCTTATCTTGTCCCTAATCCTAAAAGAAAGGCCACATGAAATCTAATCCCACATCACACTTGCTCACATGTAACCTGTCCTATATTTTGCAAACCTAAAAACCTAATTATATATATAGTATAAATAAGCAATACCTCTTATACTTTGTATAAGATCATTCTTGTAGACCTCACATTCCTTTCTAACATATTCTAATTCATAAGATTTATTTGTTTAATATCTATGTCTTGTCCATTTGTTAGATTCATAGTTCATTTTCATTCTGGTTCTTTTAGTTTTCGGTGAACTAAGATTTTTCTACGTCTTCTTTTCTTAATTACACAGGCTTATGAAATATCTAAAGCTCCATTGAAGTTTGAAGTTGGAAACTACTAATTGAGTGGAAAAATCTTCAAAACGTAGATGCCACATTTTACTGAGTTCCGATTTTCCTCTTTTCAACTGATCTTACAACCCAAATTGGAAGAACAAATTTATCTTTAGCTTTTCGCAACTTTCCTATTCTGTTGTAATAGTTTCTATAAATCAAATATGCTATTCTCTACTTGTGTACAAAGATTAAACAGACAAATTGAAAATCCCGTCATCAAATGGAGCAGATCTCCATGATTACACATCATACGATTCCAAAATCAGAAGATATAGATTCCTAGGTTTTTTAGACTATGCAAGATATATGGAACTTAAATCGAAGAAAGAAAGTAGTTAATCTTACCTGATATTAAGAGTTTCCCCTGCAAAGATTTTTCCAGACGCGGACTCCAGTAGAGAATATCTGATTTATCCGAAACTTTGAAGTCGATTGAAAATGAACCGATTAATTGCAAAGAGAAAGAAAGAAGCCATAGTGATTTAATAAGCAGTCAACACTGGCGATTGAAAAATCTGGGGCGATAGTAAAGTGAATAGGCGGGATATTACTGCATCGAGAAAAGCAAATAAAAACGCGGGAAACATTTTATTGCTCTGCTTTGAAAATATAATACGTTTAAGGCAAGCATTATTGGTTACATGGCTTTAGCTACATTATAGTCAAAGGTAAATACTTTAACACATTTCTTAGATATAATGTAGCTAAAAGTTTTGATTTAGTTAGTGAAGGGAATACATCTGTGTCTAATTCTAGTTAAGAAATAGATGTGTTGTAGAAATTCAGTTTTCTTAATTGACACCAGAAGGAACCTAATATTTATTTTCGTTTTCGTATTAATATTTGTTTGACTTTTTTTTACTACACCACTCTGATGCGTGTTGTAAGTATAACAAATTATTCAAAATATTTCCCACTAATTAACAGGTAATATAGCGGTAGTAAGGGTTATTCCCACATAGAGCTGTATAATTGACATGTTATTTAGATTAGCAAAATTATAATAAAAATAAATAACTAACGGGAGATTGAATTATGGATTAACTAAAACACAATAAAAAGATAATAAAGAAAAAAAAAAGATTAAGAATTCATTCGCCGTTACCAAGCGTTAACCGAATTATTATACCTATCTATCTTTCGTTAGAATCATTCATCACCAACCGTAGAATAGCAACTAACGCAGTGTTATCCACAAAACTCCTTGTATCACTGAATGCCGAAGCGCTCGAACACCACTGAGTCACCAAGTAGTAGCGCACTCAAAGTGTAACCCAATCGAATGCTTTAGGTTTGTGAATTTAGGTTAATCCTATCATCAAAACTCTTAGCGCAAGGTCCTGCTTACGAGTGTTGTCCTGACACGCGATTGCTTCACAGAATCCCTCTGTAAGGTCTCACGTTATCTACTTGTGTAGCGAGTTATTCAACAATTACACAGATATCCTAACTTTCTACCAGCAATAGAATAATCAATAGTTTAATTTAGCATGCACTCCAAACAATCTAGAAATCACTCATAAACCTTTGATATAGTAAAGACAAACGACAATGATTAAAACTCCAAATAAACTTGTATAACTAATGAAACTTTACGTCTAGAACATTGAATTCATCCTTAATCAACAAAAGAATTAGCTACTCATATTACAAAAAAGAAGAAGATGAAGAATAATGGTGGTTTCCCCCTAAAGGGGCAAACCCTAGGTTTTAGATGTGGATTGTAGTATGAGATGTAGAATATGATTGTGTTGTTTGAGCCTTGGATGTCTTCTTTTATAGCCTTCAATGTTTCTCCCTCAAGTATCCTCTCTTTCTAGGGTTTAGAATCCTTCTGGGACCGTTTTTTTTTTCTTTTTTTAAAGTCAAGTTTGCGTCCAAATATGTCCCAGAACATTGTCAGGTTCGGCTGAATTGATTGGAACACTTTCTAGCCGAACATTTTTCTGTACACATTGCTGAAAACGTGATTTTTATGCTCCAGGTTCGGCTGATTCGAGTATGGACTTTTCCAGCCGAACCTTACAAGTTATTTTTTCTCTAGGTGAGTGTCCTATTATTGGGTGATAAATTACCAGTCCGAACTTCTCTTTGTAGACTCAAGTCTTTCAAAACTCGTTTTGCGCATAACTTCTTCGTCCGATGTCGGAATGACCTCATTCTTTTTGTGTTGCCTTTTTATTTCCATTATCTACAATATGATGATAAATTTATAAGAAATCATGGATTTTTATAAGTAGAATTTGGTCTTGGATCCTTATTCACTTGTAATGTTTTACTTCCTTGCTCATTCTAGCACTTTGTGGCTCCTTTTTGGATGATTCACCTAATATGACACATAATATAGAAAAAAAGAGTAGTAACAAATAATATGCAAGAATTATAACTAAAACAAGTATGTATTTGAAACTAGAAACATGCGAATTAAGCACTTGTCAAATTCCCCAACACTTAGCTTTTGCTAGTCTTTGAGTAAACTACTTCCTAAACTAAACTACTTCAAACTAAAATATAACAACTTTCTTTCGCCGGGAATGCAGTTGCACTTAGCATATGTAATAAGCCTTTAAACCCCTAGGTGTCCCTAGTGGACGAGTTATAGTCTCGTGAGGGTTTACAAGAGGTATACCCATAAAAGCTACTCCAACTTCAAAGTTACAAGCATCCAAAAAGCTACGAGGACATAAAATTTATGCACACATTAATAAGAAGTTAGAAATTCCAAAGAACATTATTCTCATGCTTAACTCTTGAGTTAGGAGAAAACCAACCATATAAAAGAATCCAGCCTCGAGAGCAATCGAATAGGTATTCCGCCTCGACTTCTGCCTCACCAATAGGGTTTTATGAAATTGCACTCAAAATATGCACTTTATGGTTCTCATGTGTACAGGCAGGAGTGAAGATAGAAATCCTGCACACGTTGAATGGTGGGAAGGAAAATAAACCTTCCGAATTATATTTTGTTATCCCATAGAAACGTGGGATAAAAAGAACTATTTTTTTATTATGATTTCTAAGAAAGGAAATCAACCACTCTGTGAGGATGTGAATGCTTTCTTACCTTCTCACCCGATCTACAATCAACACCACTCTTACAACAAATTAAAACGTCTTCGGGTTTCGGTCTTAAACTGTTGATGATGAAATCTTGAACTTCGTAGAACTTTGAAATTTTTTAACTCTTTTCCTCAATTCTTTGTTTCTGGAAACCTAATCATATATTTCTTCTTCCCCACATCCTTATTGAATGAATACAAAAACAACTATACGCTTAAGCAATATAAAACTATTTATTTATTCTAAATTGAAATACAAACTAACAAATGAAACTAATATGGTCATGGGAGAAGGACTTTACCACTTGATTCTTTACAACTTGTATTGTCTTGGTATCATAAACTTCATAAAATTCAGTTCTTTTGATTTTCTTCGCTCTTGTACTTAGTCTTCAACTTAGATATAAAATCTTTTCTCCTCTTTTTGTTGCTTGAAAACCTTGATTGTATTCAACTTTCTTCGTGATTTTGATATCACTCCACTTGTTGATGATGAGGTGTTTCTATTGCTATTTTGTAGAGTGAATAGTGCCAACTGCAAACAAGATTACAACATAGAGTTAGCAATTAGAAATTATAACCTATATACTACTGATATCTCTCGTCAAACTTCAAGGGGAATCGTTCAAAGAATACCTTTTAGATAGTCTCACCCTCTCTTTCTAGATTACTAATCGATGTAGAGGAAGCGTCTAACCTAACATCTGAAAGATCTCCAACAGTTTATCTAGTAGCACTTAGCGATGAAACTGCTTCTCCAAGAATCCAACGAATAGCTAAAGTTTGTTGACGATCCCTAGCTACAATCCCTGGGACATCATAAAGACTACCTGTTACCCATACTTTTTTTACTTCACATATGGGATTGATATTCTCTACGGCGTCAACAATCAGTTTGATTACACCGCGTTCCGTTCGAGCTGGGCGATGAAAAGTTTGATAAAAAAAACACGAGCTTTTGTTCTTTTCCCTTCTTTTGATTCTAAATTTAACCAACTTCTTTATAAATAGTTTTTTCTCACCATCCAAGCCTCTCATATAGCTTATAATTTCCGAGCACTTGGAAGCCGACGAGGCCGAGAAATTTTGGTTATGCAATCCTGAATTCGAACTTATTGATCCCGATCCAACGTACAATTCTAGACCGTATGTTATAAAAAAGTAATTAAACCAAAAAAATATAGTCGAACTTACAGTTCCAAAGAAACCCAACGTGACGAAAAGGAAAGAGTGCGTTCGTTTTCCAAAAGCAATTCCCATCTTATAAGAAAATGAGTCAAAGAAATCCGAGAATCCCAGCTTGCTAAGAACGAGGAAAAGAAGCCCGTAAACAACATCGAAAATGAGTATTGGTAGCAATCTGACAAGAAAGGATCGGATAAGTAGATACACCCTCATGATTTATAGAATAAGCATTCAATAGATTAGAAAAGTGCTGAAGCGGTGCGAGGTTGGGTAGCTTATCATTCTACCCGGAATTAGCGTGAGATGACATACACGCTCTAAAGGATAATTTTTAGACAGGTACAAAGAATTGAAGGTCTGGTGCCTTGCTTGATATAACAATAGATAGTTTCTACTAATGATTGATCAGCTTCTCTAATACTGAATACTTTCTACTATTGCCTCTCAACAATTAAGAAACCCGAATATAGTTCTCTAATACTGCTAAGTTCAGTTATTTAGGTAAGAACTTCGTATGTAAACTTAGCTAGAAGTATATTAAGTGATTCTAAAATATTTAAAAGTTGGAGGTTTTCATGTAAATATGTAAAAGAAGTTTAGAAATTTACCTACCAAAGTGAAAACTCTAAGTAAAGACTAAAAACTCTATATGCTAAATACTCCCCCACACTTAAACTTTATATTGTTTTCAATATAAATTGACTCCTCCAATGTAAAATCAAGATGGAAATCAAATAATGATACGAAAACTAAAAATTACAAGCAAAAGATAGAAATTATAAACCAATGGGTTGCCTTCCATGCAACGCTTAGTTTAACATCCAAATTGACCTTTTGGTTATCGCCGGTAAACCAATAATCTAAAAATCTGGGGATCCACCCAGATAACAATCTGCAGTTATAATAACAACTTCACACAATGATTATCTTAAGATATGAATACTGAAATTGTTATTTTATGGAAGTTTCCCCCACGTACAGTTAGTCTTTTCTACACTTGGAAGTGTATAGATAATATATAAAAGGGAACTTCTTTGGGTTCCTCTCGGTGAACCTACACAATACTAGAATCAAACACATCTAATGGCGGATAATTAAAAGAAAAATAATTCTTAACAATTTTAGTAGCACATATACCCATCCCTAAGTGAAGTAACTCCTTAAAAATTGGGTTGACAACCTTTTGGGGAACTAATTCGATTGGGGGAGGAGGATCCAGAGATATAAAATTACGCAAAGGATTAGAAGAACCTTTTATGGGATCCTCATCATTCTCAAGTGAATTATTTACCTCATGTTCGTCGTGGTCCCCTATCGAACTCTTTAAAAGCCATTGTTCATCAGTTTCTGCTTCAACCGAAATCTAAGCATCATTATAATCAGCTGAATTGGGTCTTCCACGAAATTAATCAGTTTGGTTTCATTCTCTATCACTGTCTCTTCAACACTTCTTCAACAGAATCAGGGTCCTCTTCAAGAAAATTTCCTTCGGTGCAGTTCCTAAGATCTTCATTTGAATATGTTACACCGTTTATAACAATGGATATGTGTTTGTGGGGAAAACGAATTAAGAGGGTAAATTCGGAAAAATAGGTGAGCAAGTGATAATTCGTATAATCCTTAAACATTTGTACTGTTGAAGTAATTTTTTTAGATTCGAGAGATCAATCTGTACAATCTTGCCCTAAACCAAGCAATGACCGTTCCCGTCTTGCTTCAGTCACAAAGGAAGGAAAAGGGTTGGTCTTAGAGAGGGAAGCGAGAGAAGGATTAAGGTTAGAGTATTAGACCCTGTGAGATGTAATTGGTGTGAATAGCTATGGAAAATTTCTCTGTGTGTGAAAAGCTTGAATGATCGAGTTGTTTGATATTCTTTTGCATTAGACTTGTCTCAGCCTTAGACTTGTCGTGTTTTTTTTTTCTTTCAATTTTGACTTGTTGTTTGTTCAATGATTGAGATTATATTTATATCATATCTACTGTTACTGTTCACCTGACCTCCTCTCTGGAAGAAAGTGTCGATAATTGAGTAGTGGTGAAATGGAGAAGGTGGATAAAGTATTGACAACCGTTCCCCACTTTGTTATAGGTTGAATGCACGATTGCTCAACTTACCACTTACCTACTCAACTGCTGATCGAACTTTCCAGAATTTTCTCTGTAGTGGGTGCATTGCTACACTACGTGTTGTAGACCGCCAGACCAATACCCTAGTGAATATCCCCTCATTTGTGACATTTGATGTCTTGTGTAATTTTGTAGCATTTTAGCATTGTTAATGTTAAGTCAAATGAGGCTTGCTTAGTTGGTCTCTTGACTAAAGACTTTTCTTGCTTGACTAGACTGATGATTCTAGCAAGAATAAAATAAAATAAATATTTATTTTATTTTGTAAGGAACAATGTGTTCAACTTGATCAATTTTGCATTGACGTGTTTTGTAGAAAAATGAATGTATCATGTTCAGTATAAGCATATATGTAGCATGCTGAGCACAAGAATATGTATGTGAGGCTACACATGAAAACATATATGTGAGGCCTAGTATGGATTTGATAGATAAGATAAGAGACTTGACTTGGATGAACAAGTTGATCCTGGTAGCTAAGGCGTATAAGCTTAGCTAGGTGAGATAGACAAGCCTGCTTAGGGTTACCACGGACAAGCCTGCCTAAAGTTGGACGAAAAAGTTTGGACGGGAAAGCTTGCTGCTAAGTAGGCTTGACAGGCAAGCTTGGACGGGCAAGCTTGTTGTTAAGTATGCTTGACAGGTAAGCTTGGATAGGCAAGCTTGGACGGGCAAGCTTGTTGTTAAGTATGCTTAACAGGCAAGCTTGGACGGGAAAGCTTGCTACTAAGTAGGATTGACAGGCAAGCTTGCTGCTAGGTATGCTTGACAGGAAATCTTGGACAAGCAAGGTTACTGCTAAGTAGGCTTGACAGGCAAGCTTGGACAGGCAAGCTTGAAAGGGCAAGCTTGTTGTTAAGTATGCTTGACAGGCAAGCTTGGATAGGCAAGCTTGGACGGGCAAGCTTGCTTCCAAGTAGGCTGGACAGGCAAGCTTGGACGGGCAAGCTTACTTCCAAGTAGGCTGGACAGGCAAGCTTGCTGCTAGGTAGGCTGGTCAAGCTTAATGATTTAAACTAAGACTCACACGAACCGTGTCCATAGGCTAAGGCTCACATGAACTGTGGCCATAGGCTACTAAGGCACACACGAACTCTGGTCATAGGTTTTGGAACGCTTGTAAGTGTTGTAAAATCTAGTTTTTGGCCTTTTCCTTTGGCAATTAGGGTTGGAAAATGTTTCATTGATCGTTAGAAACGCTTATAAGTGTCGTGAACTTATTTTTTAAGTTTCCAAAGCCCTAAATTGAGTTCTTTTGATGCTCTTCATGTTAGTTGTCTCTCTATGCGAGGATTAATATGGCTGATGCTGGGTTTAGCTAGTAGAAGCTATGAAATTATCTGGCACAATTTTGACTTGGCATTTAAGCACAACTATGGTACTTTAATCAAGTAGATTCATATGTAATCTCTATGTAACAACTATATAAGTATTTTAGTGAGTCAATAATGTTCAATTGAGTATGAGTATTGATATAAGATAATTTTTGGGAATCTAGTTGCAGAATATAACACCAAATGATACACAAATTTCTCTATACTAGTGGGCAATCCATCTAAGAGCTTGAGATTTCATGTAAAAATAAAAAAATATCTGGGAAAGTCGTAGTGAGTACCAGTGTTATTCTGATGATTTTATGCAGTAATGAATATTGATTCGTTCAATAAATTTTTATCGTATATGTGGTCATACATGTAGAGAGGACAAAGATAAGCACCTGAGAGAGGACAGGGATAAACACCCGCCTTAAAACTCTTTGCAGAATTTTGAGGTATAATATTTCTCAGACTCTGGTCTTGAGAGATAATTTTACTATTTTACCCTTTAAAAATATCCACCATCTACAATATGTTATACCCAATCTCATCCTTTTGAATAGGCAAATGATAATTATTATGATCTGGAGTTGGAATAACTTCATCATTGTTACAAGGACTTTCGAAAGGTTGTCCATCTTCAAAATCGTCATTGAATTTTCGTCAACCTCATAATTTTCATTATCCCTACGACATTGGAATTGTATTTATATGACCCTATTAATTTCCTAAAGAGTTTCCTATGATGCTCCACCTTCTTCCAGTTTATCGTGTTGTTTAGAGAGTTTTCTGATGTTAATACGTTTTCTACCATTACTCACAATAGAGTCTCTAGATCACATCTCTTCCCTTTGAATGGGTGAATGATCATAAATATGAGCAATATGAGTGGGTCTAGATGTACTATCATAAGTTTTTAGTTCCAAACTCTCTGACATCTAGCATATTACTAAAAAAATTGATTAAACGTATAACTATCCTTCATTTCTCGCGAATGTTCACTTACACACCCGCTGTTAGGTTGGTAGTTGTCATAAGAATGAGACTGAAAACTGTGTTGATTACCACCATCATATGCGTGATCTTGTGTACATGTTATTTCCGAAGGTAAACATGATGACTCACAAACAAAACGAAAAATCTACCAAAACCTAAAAAAATAAAAATTAAAAACAAAAGTGATACTTATAACTTGTTTTCAGAATTTACCTCCCTCTTTTGACAAGCGGATAACACCTTAAACTAGTTGTTAACACCACAGATACCTAAAAATCTGAAAAACACTAAAGAAAAACGTGAAAAATTCTAAACTACTAAACAAATAACAAATCAGTTAGTGACTGCTACCCTGCAGCAACGCTAAAATTTGATGCATGTCGTAAGTGAACTAAATTACTCAAGATAATTTCCACTAATTATCAGGTAATATAGCGGTAGTAAGAGTCATTCCCACAGAGAGCTGTGTAATTGACATGTTATTTAGATTAACAAAATTATAATAAAAGTAAATAACTAAGGGGGGATTGAATTACGGATTAACTAAAAGACAGTAAAAAGACAATAAAAAGACAATAAAAAGCAAGAGATGATTAAGAATTTATTCTCCGTTACCAAGCGTTAACCGAATTATTATACTTATGCATGTTTCTTTAGAACCATTCATCACCAACCGTAGAATAGCAACTAGCGCAGTGTTATCCCCAAAACTCCTTGTACCATTGAATGCCGAAGTGCTCGAACACCAAATTCTATCCAACTGAGCCACCAAGTAGTAGCGCACTCAAAGTGTAACCCAATCGCATGCTTTAGGCTATGTGAATTTAGGTTGATCCCTCATCAGAACTCTTAGCACAAGGTCCTGCTTACTAGTGTTGTCTTCACACGCGATTTCTCCACGGAATCCCTCTGTAAGGTCTCACGTTATCTACTCCTGTAGCGAGTTATTAAATAATTACACGACTATCCTAACTGTCTACTAGCAATAGAGTAATCAATAGACTAATTTAGCGTGCACTCCAGATAATCTAGAAATCCTCATAAACCTTCGATATAGTAAAAACAAACAACAATGCTTAAAACTCCAAATGAACTTGTATAACTAATAAAGCTTTACGCCTATAATATTGAATTCATCCTTAATCAACAAAGAATTAGCTACTTATATTACAAAGAAGAAGAAGATGAAGAATAATAGTGGTTTCCCCCTAAAGGGGTAAACCCTAGGTTTTAGATGTGGACTGTAGTATGAGAATTAGAATATGATTGTGTTGTTTGAGCCTTGGATGTCTTCTTTTATAGCCTTCAATGCTTGTAAATCAAGTATCCTATCTTTAAAGGATTTAAAATCCTTTCGGGACCGTGTTTTCCTTGTTTTAGAAGTCAATTTCGCGTCCAAAATTTTCCCAGAACAGTGTCAGGTTCAGCTGAATTGATTGGAACATTTTCTAGCCGAACATTTGTCTGTATACTTTGCTGAAAACGTGATTTTATGCTTTAGGTTCGGCTGATTTGAGTATGGACTTTTCCCACCGACTTGACAAGTTATTTTTTCTTCAGGTGAGTGTCAGGTTCAGGTACTATTTGGTGATGAATTACTAGCCGAACTTCTCTCTGTAGACTCAAGTCTTTCAAAACTCGTTTTGTCCATAACTTCTTCGTCCGATGTCGGAATGACCTCTTTTTTATGCGTTGCCTTCGTATTTCCATTATCTATAATATGATAATAAGAAATCATGGATATGGATAAGTAGAATTTGGTTTTCGATCCTCCTTGTCCTCTAATGCTTTACTTCCTTGCTCATTCTGACATTTTGCAGCTCCTTTTTGGATGATTCACTAATATGACACATAAAATAGAAAACAAGAGTAATAAAAAGTAATATGGAAGAATTATAACTAAAGAGAGTATTGATTTGACATTAAAAACATATGAATTAAGCATTTATCACACTCTCACAGTTAATCTTGGTCATCCATTATTCTTAAGAGCTCTATAATCTCCATCGTCGGATCCCAACGACTATTTTTTTTAGAGAAAAATGAGAAAAAAATTATATATAGAAAATAGTTTTTTTTTCTCAAATCACTATAAATCATCTTCATACAACTTGATTTTCCACTCAAATCTCCTTAAATCATGTTCTCAAAAAATAAAATTCTTCCACTTTCTTCTCCATCACTTTTGTAGAAAAAAATATCAGAAAATTTTTCAAAAAAGAGAATTCTCATATAGAATACATGCATCTTTGTTACTTCGTTTTGATTACTACATAACAAAGGAACTTATTCCGAGGATAAAAATTTGTTTTGGCGAAAATTTATGGAAAAATTTGTACAAGCTTGTCGTGGAAATCCTTAAATCGTACTTTAGTTGGGATTCGAAGTAGATTTAGCATTATCAAGTTGAAGTGGATAAATTTTCTATGTATCTTTCAATTGTTAACACAAATAATCCAAACCAGGATTATAATAAACGGGTAAGTTATCTAAACTAGTTTACAGCAATTGTGTGAATTAGTTTTTGTCTGTATTTATTTTTCTACCAACTTATGCTTCATTTACATTAATGCAGGTGCTAATAATAGTGAGAAATGAATTTTTCAAGGAAAATAACAAATCTTTCAACGCGATATAGAATATCAGTTGCTTAAAGACTTTAAAAATGTAATGGATGATCAAAATGAAGACGCGAATATAGATGAAGATGTATGTATTTCTCCTTTGGCATGCATCCCAATACTCTAATAATACCTAAAACATCTTTTCAAGTCAATCCCCTAATACCCATAATCCATCTTCAAGTCAAGTTCCTCAAACCCATTTAGAAATCAATTTCCAAACTCGTTTAACATTTCTTATGGCATCCATATTCCAAAATGAAATCCAATTACTACCAGGAAAAATACAACGCCTAGATCGCCGTTTGGTGATATAAAAAATACCACATTATTGCCTAGTAAACACAAGTCAAAATCTCAACTTAAAAAGACCACATCCAAGAAAATGGTCTCTCAAACAAGCACACCCCCTACACCATCATCACAAGAATCACTTATGAGCGACGCGAGTTCCAAAAAATTATTAAATATTTTAAATAAACATAAATAGCGAACGAACCTCATCAACAACAACAACACGAAATTTTGTAAAATTTGATAACAAAACAAGAAGAAAAAATTCGTCTTAATACGAGAAAAATCGTATAATGGAAAAGGATCTCTCAAGGTTGGCCCCGAATGCAAGAAAATACTATGAAATTAAACAAAAACCATTTTATGAAAGATGAATGCACATGAAGTTCCTCCATCACTACCACGACACTCATACTGCCAGTATCCCCATGGACAATAACAACCAACCTCCTCGTTATGAATGTAAGTTTTTAGTTTTAAGATATTGAGGTTAGATTTTAATTATTAAATATTTAAATGATCTTGTAATTTAGTTTTTTATTTTATTTAAGTGAATTCGTAATCTAGTTGTTGTTTCCGTTTTTGCAGTAATACAAACGGTTACATTTTATGTCCCTCTACAACTTAAATAATTCAATTTTTAACATTCGAGTTCAATTATTTTTAATTTCATTTAATCTTACAGTGGCTCTCCAACGGTTATTTTCTAACGACTACTTTTGAACAAATTATATAAATTTTGTTACACTCTTCCAAACAACACATACCATAATCATAACATTTATCCTTTCTAGAGCTCCTTAGATGACAGTGGAAAGAACTGTAAGTTCTTTTCATTACTTTTATATTTCTTAAAGTATCGTTCTTCCAATTAAACACTAAATTATCTCTTTATGTTTTTTTATGTAGGAGGAACGGCCAAAATATATCTACTTTCTGGATTACGGTAGAGAATTCAATTTTTTTTTAATTCGGAGCTATCTAATCTTTAAGGAAAACTTTTCGGAGCTTAATTCAGAACTTAAACCTAGTGATACTCTCGAATATGAAGCCAAATATTAAGATAACTAGTGGTCTATATTTTGTGGGTACATCTTCTGTAAACCCTCAAGAGACTAAACTCGTCCATTATGGTAACCTGGAGGTTAAATGACTTGTTTCACATGCTAAGTGTAATCGTGATTCTTAAGATTTTTTTAAGGCTGTTCAACTGGTGCTTATCATTTTGTGACTGTAATTTTTACTTAAAAAAACTACAGATAAGTTTAGCCAATAAGAGAGATTCTAAGCATTTCACCTTTTGGGTAAACAGAAAATTGGGGTTTAAGTATGTGTTTCACATTTGTGGGATTAGCAGTGAATATATGACGATAACAAATGGACATCGAATAGCAGAAGTACCAGTTGGACAATCACAAAATTATAACTTTTGTCTTAATAAAACTACAACTTTTGCCTCTACCCACTTGAAGAAATTGTCTGGAGCTCCCAACAGATATTTTCTTCCAACTGGTGCCTGATTATTCCAAGTGCATTAGTTTCCATGTCATGTTCTTTAAGTTTTTATTGATATATGATCTTTTAGATCCAAATATGTGTAGAGATATTCTACAGTTGTAAATGGTACCATAATGGCTAGGGCCTATTGTACAAAGGATGTATGCTGAGCACATTATGTTAAATTTCAGCTGGTACATTATCGTATTTGCATAATTGAGTTCTTAAAATATTATTTTGAATTTACAAGTCATTGTAGATTTCAGATAACATGATTGTAGGTAATTATTTTATGCTTATAAAGATTAATATGAGATAAGTTAAAGTTCAGAATTACCTCTGGCATTTGGCACATGTTTTTTTACCATCTCAATTGTATCTCTCTTATTTGTCCAAAAATATCTCTGAGATTTATCTTTATCTGCCAGAAATCTTTTGCTTGCATGGTTTCTGCAATCCCATGAATGTTTTTCATCCAAAAATTTTCTTTCTTGTTCTTTAGTGACGCACTTTGTAAGAGTTCTAAAGTAAGTTTTCCTGTAAATGAATAAATATTTTCCAAACTCCAAGTATAGTCAACGATGAGTTATCACAACTAAGTAACGCCTCTGATTCAGGTGGTATTTCAAGTTGCTATTCACAAAATTTTATATCGAAATTTGGATCCTCATTTAGGAAGTCAGATAAGAAATATTCTAATGCATGTTCTTTTATTGCCTTTATAGGTATATAGCTCAGACAAACCTGATTCAAGTGAACTCCCCGCTTATCTATTCTCCTGGTATTATTCTCTTTTGAGAGAACATTTTCAACTGGATATTTAATGATGATATTGACTTTCCAAATGGAGAAGTAAGGTCTCAACTTCACAAAAGAGAAGTTTATAGAAAGACGACTTTCTCGAGATGAGAATATATGGACTCGGGTGTTATTACAGTATTGTTGATGAAATATATGGGCTTTTATTTTTCCTACTCTACTCGAATGAGTACTGCACTTACTGCAGTAGATGTTGTAGACATGTAAAGGCACTTTTTGGAGATTTTTAAGCAAGTCAACATCAATCTTCCTTTATTAGATGCAATTAAGCAGATTCCTACTTATGTCAAGTTCCTTAAGGATCTTTGTACACGAAAGCGAAAGCTTAATATACAGAAGAAGGTCTTTTTAGCTAGTCATGTAAGTTTAATTATCCAGAAATCACAAATCCTAAGTACAAAGACCCAGGTTCCTCTACCATTTATGTACAATAGGTAAATACCATTTTGAGAAAGCGTTACTTGACTTAGCATCCAATGTGAACTTACTTTCGTACCATGTGTACCTTCATATAGGACTTGGTGAGTTAAAACCCACCCAGATAACACTTCAGTTAGATGATAGGTCTTTGAAAATTCCTCGTGGTGTTGTCGAGGATGTTCTTATTGAGATCGATAGGTTTATTTATCCTGAGGATTTTTTTATCCTAGATACCCAACCTGTCCCTGACCCAGAGAACCAGATACATGTGATATTTGGTCGCCCATTTTTAGCTAAATCTAATGCGATCATTAACTGTAGAAATGGTATTATGAATGTATCTTTTGGTAATATGACTATTGAGATGAATATTTTCAATATTAGTAAGCAACCCCCTGATCTAGATGATACGTGCATCGAAGAGGTGGACATGATAGGAACATTAGTTCAGAAGTCATTACCAAACATGTTATCCAAAGATCCATTATAGAGTTGTTTATCCCATTTTGGCTTAGATTTTGACGATGATAGCACCACTGATCAAGTGAATGCTCTACCCCCGTGTTAGATACTAATAGATGGATGATGCGTGTCGTAAGTGCAACAAATTACTCAAGATATTTCCCACTAATTAACAGGTAATATAGCGGTAGTAAGGATCGTTCCCACAGAGAGCTGTGTAATTGATAGGTTATTTATATTAGCAAAACTATAATAAATACTAAGAAGGGGGGTTTGTGAATTAATTAACTAAAAATAACAATAAAGAAAATAATAAGAAAGAAAGATGATTAGGGAATCATTTTTCGTTACCAAACGTTGACTGAATTAGTATACTCATCTATCTTTCGTCAGAACACCAACCGTAGAATAACAGCTACATCAGCGATATCCCTAAAACTTCTTTCATCTCAGAATACAGAAGCTCTCGACTACCAGATTTTATCCAACTGAGCCACCAAGTAGTAGCTCACTCAAGGTGTAACCCAATCAAACACTTTAAGCTTTGTGAATTTAGGTTGATCCCAGTAGTTAAACTCTTAGATCAAGGTCCACTTACCGATATTTTCTTCACTCGCAATTGCTCCACAAAATCCCTCTGCAAGGTCTCGGGATTTCTACTTGTGTACGAGTCGATGGACGATTACTTATCTTATAACTCAATACTAGCATTAAACTGATCAATAAATTAATCCAATTGAACACTTGAACAATCTAGAAAATCAATTATAAACCCCAAGGCAAACGATAATAATAAAAACTCCGAATAGTTTTATACAACTAATAAAGTATTACGCCCAGGATATTGAAATCATCCTTAATCATATTATATTTAGCTACACATAATAACAAAGTTCTAAATAAATAAAAAGAAAACAAATTAAAAACTAAATCAAACCCAAACAGTGATCCAGGCCCAATCTTGTGACATGAGCTGTTGTTATGTTCCACTGCTGCTGCCTTGGCGTTGTATGCAAAAAGATGGCGTGAAGAGGGTTGAAATAAATTTTAGAGAGGCTCCTCTCGGTTGAAATCAGGCTTGAGGTGAAGGTATGAGATCTCTCTTGTTGTTAGGGTTGTAAATGGCTCGGTTCGGTTCGGTTTTCAGCTTAACCAGAACCGAAACCATTACTATCGGTTATTGGTTTCCATCACCATAACCAATCCATTACTATTTCGGTTTTATCCAGTCGGTTCTAGATAACCATTTATTCTGTCAGTTTTGTGTGACTGACATTCTAATTTTTTTTATCAGTAACCAACAGTTTAATATAGCTGATTAATCTTTCTAAACAGCATCAACTTACAGTTGATAATTTGTAACAAATAAAAAAAGATCCAACATACACATAATAGTATAAATATAATACATCACTCATAAATTCATAGTTGAAACACTAAAACAAGCACTCATACTGAGTTTGTAATAATAACTTGCTTCCTTACTTGCCTGCCAACAACAAGGGCCTGAACTTGAAGCCTTACAATCCCTTCCAAAGATCTCAATGCTCGCCTTGACTACAAGCACAAAAAAATCACAAATCAACAAAAGCTAAGACCAATTTAACATAAACTGATTAATAATCTCTTCTTGAACAATATCAGAACATGCTATTTGACACTACAATAAATGAAATAGAGAAGCTAAAAGAAGTATGCAAGAAAATTAATATTGAGACCCTACAGCTTACAAAAAACTCTGCATAGGAAACCATTAAAGCTTTGTACTACGTTTCCTAGCTAGATAAGTAACAACAGACACAACAATGGCTATTAAGTTATCTAATTTTTCAAATAAGCAACAAACAACAACCATATATGTCATATCACTTTCAGCAAAGCAAAATAAAACAAGGAATTCATAAACATTGAGGATTGAAATTCTTTAGATTTAGATGCATCTTAAAATTCGATTAGGACAAACAATACAAGTTATATGTACATAGCATGAGACAGAAGCAATATAAACTATAAACAGACCAAAAGCATGACGAACAAAAGAAACAAGAATAATTGGTAGAAACCCTAACACAGCAAAATCCCAATTGCAGCAAACCATATTCAATAAATCCCTAATTGATGCAAACCCTATTCATATTTTAAAGCAATTTCATGATAGACTGATAATACAAAAAATTCCCAAATTTCAGACGAACCCTAATTTTCAAATTCTAAGTAATAGTTGAGAAACAAGTACTTACTAGTGTTGATTGAGAATCTTCCATGATTGAATCAAATGGATGGAGCAACACAGATTGCTGCAAAATCAATTATGCAAAAACGATTTTACTAAATCATCAAAATCATAATCACCATCAAGTTGAAGTACCAAGCAAAGTCATATCAGTGATATCACACACCTTTTAATGAAGAAATCTGGATCGATTTGCTAGTCTTCTACTGATGCAGGAGCATCCATGGAGGGAGGACTCAGAAGGTGGCGTAGTGTTGTCGACTCGAAGTGAATAAAAAGAAGAAGAAATGAGAATTAGGTTTAGGTGATGGTTATATATGGGGTGATTGGAAGGCGTAGATTTAATCTATCTAGAATACTAAAATATATATCAACGGTCTAAAATTTCCGGTTTAATCATTGGTATTTCGGTTCGGTTTTTGGTCAAACCAAAACCGAAACCATTACTATCGGTTTTTAAGTTTATAAACTAAAACCAAACCATTAGTAAATGGCTCGGTTCGATTTCATCCTAATCGATTTGGACAGGTCCGGTTTTAGTGGATAACCATTGATGTAGCCTCTCGCATGTATTTATAGCTCTCAACCCTAGAATTACGAATCTGATAGATACCCCAAATTTCCTTGTTCGTATTAACTTCTAAAACACCGCCTACTCTCATCCGTATATCTTTAATCACACGGCAATTACAAGTTGTTCGACTTGTATTTCTCGGCAGCAAAAACTCTTCCCTGACTTGTCGTTCACAACAACACCGACTTCCATCCTGATTTTTCTCTTGCTGACATCTCAAAGAGGAGATTTTTCTCTTGATTTGGTCGGTCCCATTAGCTATGTCCCTGTTTGATGCTACTCCGTCACCACCATCACTCAAACTAAGCTCGACTTCTTCACTGCCTATCTTTTCAAACCATTCTCGAGCCATCAGTTCCATTACAACCCATCCATCACTGTTGCTACTTGTCTCTGCCAGGCTCGAGAACTCCATCACTGTCAAGTTCTTCTCTACCACTATCTTAACACTCCAACCCATTAAACCATTAACGTCTACCAACTGCAATCTCGACCTTCAGCCACTGGTAACATCTCTAACTCGAATCACCACCAACTGCCTTTAACTGAATCTTCTTTTAACCCCTTTCTCGGCTTCCATCATCAACCCTAGTAATGGCAGTAAGCAATATCACTGAATTGTAAAGCTTAACCACTTCAAATATAACCCACTGATTCATTACTCGATCTCAACACCAACATTAATGGCAGCTCCATCTTCATGTCTCTGCCAACTTCGTCTCAACACAATCAACGAGATATGATAACCACCACATCAACTCCATCACAGCGTCACCTTCAACTTCATTCCCAGATTCGAACTGATCATATGCCATTAAACTTCCAACTCGATTTCATCACCATTCTAACTCCATTATTCCACAGTAACCATCTTTATCAATGGCAGAAGCATCATCATCACAGGCTCGAGCTTAAACCATCAACATCCTATATATCAACCATCGAATCTTATTAACGCACAGCCAACCACCATCGAGCCATCACTGCTTCATTCTCTGCCAATCATCAAAAATCGATAAAGCTAACTTCCATTAACACCACAGGTTCAAACATCATCGCTGATTCACACAGGGAAGAACCCTAATTAGCGATCTGAGTTTGTGGAAGAAGATGAGGTGTCCTTAACGGAATGGATGGTGCCTTTAACATTATTCAAATATTGGCAGCCCTTAGTAGAAACTCTGGTGTCATTATAAGAGTTCAACTTCGGGGTCACCCCTTAGCAGAACCAATGCGCCCTTAGTACTTCCATTAACTCTTCGTTGAACTGTCGGTGCCGGGAACCGACAAGGTTAATTTCTCGTTTTGCCCATAACTTCCTTATACGAAGTCGGAATGACTTCATTCTTTTGTCGTTGGCTTCATTTCTTCGTTCTCTACCGGTGATAACAAGAAATCCTGGATTAAAGCAAGTTTAACTTGACCTTTGGCCCTTCTTCACTTGTAGCATTTCTTTTCTAGCACAATTAATTGTTGATTCACTTCTTTTGGATGCTTTCACCTACTAAAAGATAAATAAACAAAAGAAAACGTAATATACGATAAATCAGAAGAAATCTAGCAAATACTAACATGAAATTGACATTGTATATGTAAAATATGCAATTATCAATGGAAAGAAAAGTTCAAACCACTACCAGTTTCTAATTCTACCTTAATTCCTTCTTTAAAAGAGCCTCCTAAGTTGGACCTCAAACCATTGCCAACTACTCTAAAATATATGTTTTTAGGCCCATATGAAACTTTTCATGTAATTGTAGCATCTGACTTGGATAGTGATCTGGAAAGTAGGCTAGTGACCGTACTTCAAGACAATAAGGAAGCTTTATGGTGGACCTTAGCAGACATTAAGCGTATAAGTCCTACTGTTTGTATGCATCAGATTCATTTAGAGCTACCCTTTAAAGGTATAATTCCTACTGTTTGGTTCATCTTTTGATGAGTGCTTGCATCATTTGACACTAGTGTTGACTAGGTGTAAGGAAAAAAACTTAATGCTTAATTGGGAGAAATGTCATTTTGTGGTTCAATCAGGAATTGTTTTAGGACATATCGTATCGTCTAAGGATATAAAGGTAGACAAAGCCAAAGTTGACCTTATTAAGAATTTATATTTCATAAAATCGTAAAATATATTAGGTCATTCTTAGGGCATGCAAGTTTTTATCGTCGATTTAAGGATTTTAGCTTGATTTCTAGACCTCTTTGCAATTTGCTCACAAAAGATGTTAAGTTTATCTTTGATGATGCTTGTTTAGAGGCTTTCGAGAAGCTTAAGACTTTGCTAACTACCGCCTCCATAGTCCATACACCCAACTGGAACCTACACTTTAAGATCATGTGTGATGCTTTAGATTATGCCATTGATGTTAATTTAGGTCACCGGGAAAAAAAACTATTGCATGTGATTTACTACGCCAGCAAAACCCTAAATGATGCCCAACTGAATTATACTACCAAAGAGAAGGAATTTTTAGCCATTGTTTTTTTCTTGGATAAGTTTAGATCTTATCTCTTAGGTTCTAAGGTTATAGTCTTTACTGATCATGCTACTTTGAAGTATCTTGTGTCTAAGAAGGATACTAAACATAGATTGATTAGATGAATCCTTTTGTTACAAGAATTTTCTCTAGAAATGATAGAAAAAAAGGGTGCAGAAAATATAGTAGCAGACCACTTGTCAGGCTTGTTGTGGATTCCTCTGATGATTCCCCTCCTGTGAGAGATAGTTTTCCTGATGAACAACTTTTCATTTCCCAATTACCTTGGTTTGCGAATATAGTGAATTATTTTGTTATTGGTCGAATGCCTCAACAGTGGGGTAAACAAAATCTTTCTAGGTTTTTAACCGAGGTAAAACATTTCTTTTGGGACGATCCTTATTTGTTTAAGTATTGTCCATACCAAATTATTAGGAGATGTATACCTGAGAGTGATCAGTTCAGTATTATTTCATTTTGTCATGATCATGCTTGTGAGGGTTACTTTAGTGCTAAGAAGGATGCTGCTAAGATATTGCAGTATGGATTCTACTATCCGTTATGGTCCAGTTTTTGAATGATAACATATTTGTATGTTTTTGGTACACCGCGAGCTATAATTAGTGATGGAGGGTCACACTTTTGTAATCGACCATTTAACCTTTTGATGAGGAAATATGGTATTACCCACAAAGTAGCTACCACATATCACCCACAGACTGGTCTTTGAGGCTTACTGGTGCCTTATGGGCTTACTGTACTGCGTTTAAGACCCCCTTTGGAATGTCACCTTATCGTCTAGTTTTTGGAAAGGCATGTCACCTGCCCGTCGAGTTAGAACATAGAGCATATTGGGCTGTAAAGAAGTTAAATTTTTTGCTTAACAAAGCAGGAGCTCATAAGAAACTTCAGCTCAATGAGTTGGAAGAAATTCGTAGAGATGCCTACGATAGTGCTAAGGAATATAAAAACAAAATGAAACTTGTGCTTGATAGAAATACTTTAAGAAAGTCATTTTTTTCAGATCAAAAAGTTATTTTGTATGATACTCGTTTGCATCTATTTCCTGGGAAGTTACGCTCTCGATGGTCCGGTCCTTTTATGGTCCGTACTATTTTTCCCCATGGTGCTATTGAAATTAAGACTCAAGATGGTAAAAGTACTTTCAAAGTTAACGGTCAGAGATTGAAACCATTTTTAGAGCCTTTTTGTGCAGGTGATGTTGAGGAGGTCCCTCTAAAGGACCCTTCTTACCTTGATTGACCACCAAGTTATTGTTGTAAATTAGTAAGTTTAGTAGGTTTTTTTTTTTATTTTCTTGTTTTTATTTTCTGTCTTATTCTCTGGAGAAGGATTGTTACACTTCACTCAGGTACTATCTTTCTGATTTATCTCTTTATTCCTCTTGGTAATGCTCTTTAATTTGAAACAGTGAGGACATTGTGAACAATTCAGGATGACACGAACCATTTTAAGTAGATGGAAACAAACCTTTTTTGTATAGGAGTTAAGAGACTCAACTAAAGGGTCTATTCATAAAAGGACAGAGCTCAAGTGTTAGGAATAATATGATAGTCGTCACCATATCTCGGAGTCTACCTCGACCATATCACCTTATGTTTTTATTTTTTCAATTTTATGTGTTTCTCTAAGTGATTTGGTGGAGCACCAACATCGAATTGTTATCAGCATTGGGATGAAGTAGAGTGATTGAGATCAAGCCCAATTATTGTATTTTATTTATGCAAAAATAAATAAAAATATATCTCGGAGTGATGTGGTCGAGGTAGACTCCGAGATATGGTGACGACTATCATGTTATTCCTAATACCTGAGCTCTGTCCTTTTATGAATAAACCCTTTAGTTGGGTCCCTCAACTCCTATAGCCAATAGGTTTCTTTCCTTCTAATTAAAATGGTCAGTGTCATCCTGAATTGTTCACAAGTTTCTCAATTTTGGAGTTCTTATTATTGCACTTAAAGTTTCTCCCTTACCCCCAAACTTAAATCTAACATTGTCCTCAATGTTACAAATTAAAAGCACTACCAAGAGGTATAAAAAGATAAGTCAGAAAGATAGTACTTGAGTGAAGCGTAACAATCCTTCTCCGGAGAATAAGACAGAAAATAAAAACAAGAAAATAAAAAAAAACCTACTAAACTTACTAATTTACAACAACAATCTTGGTGGTCAATCAAGGTAAATAGGGTCCTCCAGAGGGACCTCCTCAACATCACCTGCAGAAAAAGGATCTAAAAATGATTTCAATCTCTGAACGTTAACTTTGAAAGTACTTTTACCATCTTGAGTCTCAATTTCAATAGCACAATGAGGAAAAACAGTACGGACCACAAAAGAACCGGTCCACCGAGAGCGTAACTTCCCGAGAAATGGATGCAAACGAGTATCATACAAAACAACTTTTTGCCATGGAGAAAATTACTTTCTTAAAATATTTCTATCATGCACAAGTTTCATTTTGTTCTTATACTCCTTAACACTATCGTATGCATCTCTGCGAATCTCTTCCAACTCATTGAGCTGGAGTTTTCTGTGAGCTCCTGCCGTGCCAAGTGAAAAATTAAACTGCTTTACATCCCAATATGCTCTATGTTCTAACTCAACAGGAAGGTGACAAGCCTTGACAAATACAAGCCGATAAGGTGAAATTCCAATGGGGGTCTTAAACACAGTACGGTAAGCCCATAAGGCATCAGTAAGCCTCAATGACCAGTCTTTCCGATTAGGATTAACTGTTTTCTCTAAAATACGTTTTATTTCCCTGTTGGAAACCTCTACTTGACCACTAGTATGCGGATGATACAGGGTAGATACTTTATGGGTAGTACCATGTTTCTTCATCAAAATCTTAAATGGTCAATTACAAAAGTGTGACCCTCCATCACTAATTATAGCTCGCGGTGTACCAAAACATGCAAATATGTTATCACTCAAAAACTGGACCACAACCTTGTGGTCGTTTGTTTTACATGAACCGCCTTAACCCATTTAGACACTTAGTCTACAACGACAAGTATATAAAGATTACCAAAAGATTTAGGAAATTGACCCATAAAATCAATGCCCCACACATCAAAGACCTCAACAACTAAAATAGGGTTCAAAGGTATCATATTTCTATGGGAAATGGTTCCTAACTTCTGGAAGCGCTCACAAGCAATATAGTAACTATGGGAGTCTTTAAACAACAACGACCAGTAAAATCCACACTGGAATGTCTTAACAGCAGCCTTCTTTGCACTAAAGTGACCTCCGCAAGCATGATTATGATAAAAGGAAATAATACTGGACTGATCACTCTCAGGTATACATCTCCTAATAATCTGGTATGGACAATACTTAAAAAAATAAAGATCGTCCCAAAAGAAATGCTTTACCTAAGTTAAAAACCTAGAACGATTTTGTTTACCCCACTATTGAGGCATTCGACCAGTAACAAGATAATTCACTATATTCGCAAACCAAGGTAATTGGGAAACAATGAAAAGTTTTTCATCAAGAAAAATATCTCTCACAGGAGGGGAATCATCATGGGAATCCACAACAAGCCTAGACAAGTGGACTGCTACTATATTTTCTGCACCTTTTTTGTCTCTAATTTATAGAGAGAATTATTGTAACAAAAGGATCCATCTAATCAATCGAGGTTTAGTATCCTTCTTAGATAGAAGGTACTTCAAAGCAACATGATCAGTAAAGACTATAACCTTAGAACCTAAAAGATAGGATCTAAACTTTCCTAAGGCAAAAACAATGGCTAAAAATTCCTTCTCTTTGGTAGTATAATTCAATTGGGTATCATTTAGGGTTTTGTTGGCGCAGTAAATCACATGCAATAATTTGTTTTCCCACTGACCTAAATCAACACCAATGGCATAATCTGAAGCATCACACATGATCTCAAAGGGTAGATTCCAGTTGGGAGTCTGGACTATGGGGGCGGTAGTTAGCAAAGTCCTAAGCTTCTCGAAAGCCTCTAAACAAGCATCATCAAAGACAAACTTAACATCTTTTGCGAGCAAATTGCAAAGAGGTCTAGAAATCAAGCTAAAATCCTCAATGAATCGACGATAAAAACCTGCATGCCCTAAGAATGACCTAATATCTTTTACGGTTTTAGGAGCTGTAAATTCTTAATAAGGTCAACTTTGGCTTGTCTACCTCTATACCCTTAGACGATACGATATGTCCTAAAACAATTCCTGATGAACCATAAAATGACATTTCTCCCAATTAAGCACTAAGTTTTTTTCCTTACACCTAGTCAACACTAGTTTCAAATGATGCAAGCACTCATCAAAAGATGAACCAAACACTGAAAAATCATTCATAAAGACCTCTAAAAACCGTTCTACCATGTTAGAAAATATGTTCAGCATGCAACGATGAAAATTAGCGAGTGCATTGCACAATCCGAAGGGAATGCGTCTATACGCGAAGGTACCAAAGGGACAAGTAAAAGTGGTTTTCTCTTGGTTTTTTCGGGGAAATAAAAATCCTATTACAACCAGAGTAGCCATCTAAAAAGCAATAATGACTTTGTCCAGATAATAGCTCTAGCATTTGGTCGATGAAAGGAAGTAAAATTGATACTTCCTTGTGACCTTGTTCAATTTTCTATAGTCAATACAAACACGCCAACCCATGGTCATTCGTGTTGGGATTAACTCATTATTATCATTCTGGACTACAGTGATACCTGATTTCTTGGGAACAACTTGAACGGGGCTAACCCACTTACTGTCTGAAATTGGGTAAATATTACCCGCATCTAACAACTTAAGCACTTCGGTTCATACTGGGGTTAAGTCGACGTTGCATCTCCCTAGATGGTACGGTGTCATCCTCTAAATGAATCTGATGCATACAAATAGTAGGATTTATACCCTTAATGTTCGCTATGGTCCACCCTAAGGCTTCCTTGTTGTCTTGAAGCACGGTCACTAGCTTATTTTCCTGATCACTATCCAAGTCGGATGCTACAATCACAGACAAAGTCTCAGATGGGCCTAAAAATACATACTTCAGGGTATCTGGTAGTTGTTTAAGGTCCAACTTAGAAGGCTCTTATAAAGAAGGAATTAGGGTAGACTTAATAACTAGTAGTGGTTCAAATTTACGTCTCCATCCATTAGTAGTGTCTATCAAAGGGGCTGAATCTAACAAGGCATTCACCTTATTAATCACACTATTATGATCAAAATCAAACCCAAAGTAGGCTAGGCATGTTTCTAATGGATCTTCTAACAAAGTGTTTGGTAATGACTACTGAACTAATGTTCCTATCATGTTCACCTCTTCAATATACGTGTCATCTAGCTCAGGGGGTTGATTACTAATATTGAAAATATTCATCTTAATAGTCATATTACCAAAAGATAAAATCATAATACCATTTCGACAGTTTATGATCGCATTAGATGTAGCTAAAAACGGGCGACCTAAAGTCACATGTATCTGGTTCTCAGGGTCAGGAACAGGTTGGGTATCTAGGATAACAAAATCCACTAGATAAATAAACTTGTCGACCTCAATAAGAACATCCTCTATAGCACCACAAATAATTTTCACCGACCTATCAACTAACTGGAGTGTTATCTGGGTAGGTTTTAACTCACCAAGTCCTAGCTGGAAGTACACATGGTACGGAAGTAAGTTCACATTGGCTCTTAAGTCAAGTAACGCTTTGTCAACACGGTAGTTACCTATTGTGCAAGAAATGGTAGGGGAACCTGGGTCTTTGTACGTAGGAGTTGTGTTGTTCTGGATTATTGAACTTACATGACTAGCTAAAAAGGCTTTCTTATGTACACTAAGCTTTCGCTTTCGCGTACAAAGATCCTTAAGGAACTTGGCATAAGTAGGAATTTGCCTGACTGCATCTAATAAAGGAAAATTTATGTTGACATGGTTAAAAATATCCAATATATCATTAAAGTTGGATTCTTTCTTAGTTGGTACTAGCAGTTGTGGGAATGGGGCTCTGGGAACAAAATCGGATATCTCAGGAACCGCATTAAACTCTTTAGAGACTCTATCAGTCTCTTCAGTTACTGGTTCAGAAGGGTGAACTCCAGCATTTCACTATCGGGCATGGTTACCTTATTGTCTACCTCTCGACCAATCCAAGGGTTGTAACAGAGTTCATATGATTGAACTGTTTCTCTCCTTTGGGATTAAGATCTGTTTGACTAGGGAACCTTCCGTTCTCTCCCTCACTTAGAGTCTTAGATATTTGGCTTACTTGAAGTTCTAACTTAGCAAGATTATGGGCACTAGTTTGAAAATTCTGCTTGGTTTCTTGTTGAAAAGTAACTTGGCTTTTTGTTAACATAGAAAGAGATTCCTATAAACTAGTCATTCTATTCTCAGAAGGGTTTTGAGAGTAAGTTGGCTCTAATGGGTTCTTGGGATACCTAAACCCTGGTGGAACTTGAGGATTGCTAGTCTTTCCTTGATTTCTGACCTTTAGACCACGAAAAATTAAGACGTTTTCTCCAACCAGGATTGTAGGTTTCCGAATATGGGTCAAACTTCTGACGGTTTTCAAACCTAGAGTTGTTATAAGAGCATAGGGTTGCTCTTCACTAATCTTTCCTTCCCAAAACGAGTTATTGGGCTTTATTCCACAACTAGAGATTTGAGAGGCTTTATTCTTATCATCAAGTTCAACAAAAGACTTATGTGTAGACTGACTCAATTCTAAAGCTTCTAACCGTCTAGATAGAGCAGCAAACTAAGCATCTGACTCAAAACTTGTATCTACCATGTTGGTGTTGTTTCAATTGACCAAGAGTGTTTTAGGGGTTCAACATAATACTCCCACTATTGAGATTTTTCATCCACTTCTTCTAAAAAGGTGTAAACTTGATCAGCAGTTTTATTCTGGAACCCGCCAGCACATAAAGACTCGACCATGGCTTTGGTCAATTAGTCTAAACCCTCATAAAGAATCTGAACTAGTTTCATTTTCTCAAACCCGTGGTGGGGACATTGAGACAAAATATCATTGAATCTCTCTAAAAATCTATAAAGAGATTCTCCTTCTTGTTGCATATTGGCACTAATTTTCTGCCTAATGGATGTGATTTTATGCTTAGGGTAAAACTTCTGAAAGAAGGCAATAGTAAGTTCATCCCACGTTTCTATTGACTAAGATGGTAAGTTATGCATCCATGACTTGGCTTTATCTCTTAAGGAAAAAAGAAACATCCTAAGTTTTAAGAATTCATCACTAGGTCTTTAATCTTAATTGTTCCGCAAATTTCCTCAAAATCCCTAACATGAAAGTAAGGGTTTTCATCATCTTTCCCTAAAAATACAGGGACCATCTGAATAATACCAGGTTTTAACTCATAATTAGCCGTAATGGCAGGCAATTTAATATACGATGGTCGGTTGGACCTAGTTGGGTATATATAGTCTTCCAAAGTTGTCATTGATGGCACAATCGAAGTACTTGGGGTACTTTCCTCACTCAGAAATAGGTTCTCAAAACTGAAGTTTCCAAAGACATGGCTCTCAAAAGAAGAATCTTCGAGCTCCCCGCTTTCACAATAATAACTACTAGGATTTTCACTGATCAGACGACCTAGATTATCTCTTTTCCAAGCCCGCTCAGTGATGATGTCGAGCGGTCTTGGCATACACTAATGGAATTTGTGCACATGCAAATGATGGGTTCACTAATTTGGGTAAGCTTGGGTTACCACAACAAAATATACCTACAGTCAAAGACTTGTCAAAGGTACAAGGCTGGGGTTTTGATGTAGTTTTAAAGTGGTAAATAAAGATTCGTTACTCAGACTTGTGAAGATTGATTTTAAATTTAATTTCTAAAACTAAAAGTATGAAAAATCAAATATTTTTTATAAGGTTGAGAGAAAATTGAGGCTAGGATTCCACTATTTTCCAATTTCAAAGTGATAATAATTTTAATCATGCAATTAAAACATTTTAATTTGATTCTAAATCATTGTAAAAATAGATTTTCAAAACAACAACTGTATAACAAAACCATGGAGCATCTAGGGACCTAATCCGAGGCATGCACCATCTAACGGAATCACAATTGCTTAAAAAAAATCTTTTAAATCAATTTTCAACCAAGGCAATTAATCATAAATAAATTGCATAAATTAATTAAATACATACCACATAATTGTTGGAAAAGTAGCTTCCTCCATAGCCTCAAAGAAGAAGTTTAGCTCCTCATAGTAATGGCAAAATCCTCAAAAATCATTATTTATTACTCAAAAATTGCTTACAGGGAGAATATGGTTGCACACAGTCGATTAGATACGACTATAAGTGTTGCTGGAAACACTTCAGTCTGTTACAGAAGGTATTTCGAATGAATACGCAACAAGAAAGTTTTCTGTTGCGTTTTGAAATAAAGTACGATTTCTGTTTTAATGAACGACGGTTTTCTGGTGTAGCCTGCTTCGTGTTCTTCCTTGGCAGCAGCAGAAATTTTTGTTCGTCTGTTAGCTTTCTTCTCGTGATTTCGAGCAATTCTAAGCTTCCCCAATCTCTTCTCTTCTTCAACCCAATTGCTATACATGACTACTTATACTAATTCAAGCTTCCAATCTCTCCAAAAACTCCCCAAAATTCCTTGATTTCATGAACAAAAGCTTTCCCAAAACATGAGCTTTCTTCCCGATTTCTTCCGATTCTTTCCTTGATTTGATTCTAATAAGAGAAGAAATTGATCTCTTTCTCTTTTTAATTATTTCCCAAACAATTCGGTTTCCTAAATAGAGAACATTCCATAAACAAAACTAGTTTCCAAAATTATGTTGTTTCCTGTTCACGTGAAGATTAGTTCTCCCGCCAAAATCTAATTTCAAAATGTTTGGTGCCTTTAACTTGGGTGCCTTAATCCAAAGAGTGGGTTCCTTAATCCAATGTGAAGGTGCCTTTAACATTTCTCCAAAAATTCCTAAAAAGCAATAAAAACCATAATAAGTACAAAAATTAAATACCAACAATATAAAATTGAGATTAAATCGGACACAAAAATGTGTCTATCAAATACCCCCAAACTTATTATTTGCTAGTCCTCGAGCAAATCTAATCTAGAAAATAAAAATCCTAAGTCACTTTCGCAGGAATCGCGACTACATTTAAGCCTTTAAACCCCTAGGTGTCCCTAGTGGACGAGTTATAGTCTCGTGAGGGTTTACAAGAGGTATACCCACAAAACCTTTACTCCAGGTTTTAGTGACTGTGTGAAAAATTTAGGGTAGACACTAAACAAGCTATTTAGTTGCTTACTCAATTCTTCGGCTATGGGAATCATTACCCTATATGAGTCCAATTGCTGTACACGAGTGTTTACTCAAGCATACTAAAATTCATATATAAGACACTAGAGTTCTACTCAGATAATCATTCAACCGCAAGTCTCAGAATCTATCACAGTTCAATCACATGAAAAGATTTAGAAGATGAACATGGAAATTATGAAGGTTGCGAGTGTTGACTAAGGTGAACGGTGTTTCCCATATCTGTCTGAAGGTCATTGCCAGGATGAAACCTAATGAATTTGAGATACGCACCCATTGTTCTTAAATCTTATACTAATATCAATTCAACTGGTCTATACTCGAGTTCCCATGGATCCTGCATTCCACGCTTGCTTAGGCGACGGAGACAGGGAGAACCAACACAAATTTCTAACAAAAATATCTTCTTTTTTTTTTCACTATATATATATTTATTTATTTTTTTATTTTATTTTTTTTTTCATAATAATGGGGCTTGATCTCAAAACACTCTATTTCATCCCGACGCCGATAACAATTTGATGCTGGGCCCCACCAAATCACTTAGAGAAACACAAATTTGTAAAAGTAAAAACAGAAAATGATATGGTAGTGATAGACTCCGAGATATGGTGACAACTATCATGTTATTTCTAACACCTGTACTCTGTCCTTTTATGAATAGACCCTTTCACTGGGTACACCAATTCCTATAGAAAAAGAGCTAAGTTTCCATCTACCTAGAATGGTTAGTGTCACCCTGAAGTGTTCATAAGTTTCTAAATTCTAGAGCTTTATTATTCGACTAAAAAGTTTCTCCCTTACCCCCAAACTTAAATCAAACAGTGTCCTCAATGTTTCTAAAGATGAATGATTAAGAGCATGAACAAGGAGAAACTGTTACCAATCGAAGGAAAAGAGCTAAGGAAAGATATTACCGTGTCGCATGAACATGGGTTACCTCCCAGGAAGTGCTAAGTTTAAAGTCTTCATCCAGACTTAGAAAGAATTAGTCACCTCATAAAATCATATAGTAATAGTCGGAACAACTGTGGGTCATCTGAATCAAATAGGCTATCACAAATAAGAGGAAACAACAACAAGCCAAGAAAATGAACAAACCGAGCACACCCTTATTTAGTTTTCTGTTTACGAAAACTACTTTTAGCTGTGGTTCAGGTTCAGGATCTATAAAAGGGTCTAGATAAAATATTTTCATGGGCTGGATCTCCTCGTAGACAGGATCAAAAGAATCAGGTTGTAGAGTCTGGAATAACTCAACTAAGAACTTAGAAGCACATAATAATAACCTGAATAATTGTGGATCCTTAAAGTCAATCAAATTTTACTCACACAGTTGACTACTATGAAGGTGGTCATTTTTAAACAAATGTGTCGATTCTAATCTCCTAAAATAATTAGGCTTAGTCTCAAAACTTAATAACTGACACATTTGAAATTCTAACGTTCCCACATATGGATGAAAACATTTTGGTGGGAAAACAAATTCAATCTTGGTACTACTGCCTAGGTAAACCATATCGACCAGAGGATGGGTTTCTATCAACTGAACTTCTTTCTGGACATCAACAGGCTCAGGGAATCTAGCTCGAAGATGATCTTGTAAAATGGTAGAGGTTCATATGTCAAGTTCCAAGTTAGGGACCTTTCTAAGATATACAGCACATGGAGAATGATAGTCACCCCCAAACTTAAAGTTTTTAGTGTCTCTAGATAGACTCATCACACTTTCTCTATTTTCTAGATCGTCCGGTTCCCGAAAATTGTCAATTTCTTCTTCTAAATGATGATCAACTAGACATTCCTCTAATGTATCTTCTAATAAGGTATTTGGTAATGACTCCTGAACTAATGTTTCTATCATGTTTACCTCCTCCATGCACGTGTCACCTAACTCAGAAGGTTGCTTATTAATATGGAAAATATTTAGTTCAGTAGTCATATTACCAAAAGACAAATTCATAATACCAGTTCGACAGTTAATGATCGCATTAGATGTAGCTAAAAACGGGCGACCTAATATCACAGGTATCTGATTCTCTGGGTCACGGACAGGTTGAGTATCAAGGACAACAAAATCTACTGGATAAATAAACTTATCTACCTCAATAAGAACATCCTCTATGATACCACGAGGAATTTTCACAGACCTATCAGCTAATTGCAGTGTTATCTGAGTAGGTTTAACCTCACCAAGTCCTAGCTGAAGGTACACATGGTACGGAAGTAAGTTCACACTGGCTCCTAAGTCAAGTAACGCTTTCTCAACACGGTAGTTACCTATTGTGCAAGAAATGGTTGGGGACCCTGGGTCTTTGTACTTAGGAGTTGTAGTATTCTGGAGAATTGAACTCACATGACTAACTAAAAAGGCTTTCTTTGGTACACTAAGCTTTCGCTTTCGCGTACAAATATCCTTAAGAAACTTGGAATAAGCAGGAATCTGCCTAATTGCATCTAATAGCGGAAGGTTTATTGTGACTTGCCTAAAAACCTTCAGTATGTCATTAAAGTTGGATTCTTCCCTAGTTGGTATTAGAAGTTGTGGGAATGGGGCTTTGGGCATAAAATCGGGTTCAGCTGGAACCGCATTGGACTTTTTAGAGACTTTATCAGTCTCTTCAACTATAGGCTCGGGAGGGTGAACTACAGCATGTTCACTGGGCGAGGTTACCTCATTGTCTACTACTCTACCACTCCTAAGGATTTTAATTGCATTCACATGGTTAGTAGATAACGCATGAACTCCTCTAGGGTTGGGTAGTGGTTGACTAGGGAACTTTCCTTTTTCTCTTAAAAACTCATTCAACTGACTAAACTGGTTTCTCAAATCATGGATAGCCTGTGAGTTATCTTGCACTATCTTCGTATTGTCTGCTAAATCTTTTTTGATTTTTTTCTCAAACTCAGCAGAGTTATATGTTAGGAGAGCGAGAGACTCCTCTAAACTCATGATCCTTTTGTCTAAAGAGTTCTGAAATTGTGTCGGTCCAAAAGAATTCTTATTATAACCAAAACCTGGTGGACCCTGAGGGTTACTAGAATGACCTTGATTCTGGTCCTTAGACCAAGTTGGATGGTTTTTCCAACCAGGGTTATAGCTTTCTGAATATGGATCAATCTTCTGACGGTTATCATATCTAGTGTTATTATAAAGAGCATGGGCTTGCTCTTCAACAGTCTGTCCTTCCCAAAATGGCTTGGGCTCTATTCCTCGACTAGATTGACTTAATTCTAAGGCTTCTAACCTTTTCAATATAAAAGCATATTTGGCATCTGATTCAAGACTTTCATCTACCCTATTGACATTATCTCTACTCAGAAGAGTTTTTCTAGGGGGTTCCTTACTACATTCCCATCGATGGGTCTTTTCAGCAATCTCATGCAAAAATTTCATCGCCTCAGTAACATCTTTACTATCAAAACTTCCTGTACACAATGACTCAACTATGATGGTTGTTGGATAATCTAGCCCTTCATAAAGGATTTGGACCAGTCTTTGGTCTTCTAAACCATGTTGGGGACATTGTGTTATTAATTCATTGAACCTTTCCACATAGGTGTACAAAGACTCTCCTTCGTGTTGCCCAAATGTGGAAATATCTTGCCTAATTTTGATATCTTGTTCCTAGGGAAAAATTTAGCTAAAAAGGCAGCAGTAAGTTGTTCATATGTCTCGATGGATTCAGATGGCAAACTATATAACCAAGATTTTGGCCTTGTCTCTCAGGGAAAAGGGAAATAACCTAAGTTTCAAAGCTTCATCAGACATGTTGTGAATTTTTAGGGTACTACATATTTCTTCAAAATCCCTAATGTGAAAGTAAGGGTTTTCATTTTCTTTCCCTAAGAAGAGTGGGAGCATCTGTATGGTCCCAGGTTTCAACTCATAGTTTGCTTGAGTTTCAGCCAACTTGATACATGATGGACGAGCAGTCCTAGTAGGATTCAACAAATATTTCAAGGTTGTCATTTCTGACACAACTAAAAAATTATGAATAACTTTCTCACTAAGAGACAAATTCTCAAAACTAAAGTTTCCAAAGATAGGGCTCTCAAAAGAAGGGTTTCCTAAATTCTCACTCTCAGCGACAAAGTTTCTATTCTCGTCGCTGATCAAACGGCCAATAGAATCTCTTCTCCAAGCACGCTCAATGGGCATGCAATGTCTCATAATCAGAAGGGAATTCTAAACAAACACAAAGCAAGGTCGACTCAACCAAATCAAACCTATTGATTCTAGCAAACAAAAAGCATGATGGCTCCACTTAGATTGTTTTCTAGACCAGCTTCTATTCTTTCAAAAGATAACTAGTTACAGTTTTAGCAAACCTCTTAGGACGATCCGAATTAGATTAAGTCGAAGAGAAACAGGATAAGCTCTAAGGAGCTTTGATAACCCTACCTCTTTGGCAACGTTTCCCTGGGTTACAAGGCGGCGCTAATCAACTTAAAATAATCTTTTCGAACTTCGAGTTAGGCTAACAAAGCAACCAATACAATCCTTTTGAATGATTTTCCAATAAGCTCGATACCCTATCGGTCTTCTTTCTAGTCAAATTTTAAGGATTAGGTTCGCGTTAGGTAACGTGTTCCTAAGGTGGGCAAGAAGGAAACGGTGATGAAATCCGAGTCCTTATCTTGTATGGCCAGTTCTTGCCCTTTACTAGAAAAGTAAGTCCGTTTTCAGTTCCTCAGCATATATGCATACAAAGGAATACAGTAAACCCACTTGCAGGGGATTCGTGGGTTGATCGAATCTTACCTCCCGTACCAGACGGGAGATGAATCGGTTGAAGTCGACTCGGGCCACCAACTCCTGTGTCAGTGTGCGAACCCGAGGGGCCGAAACAATATCGTAATTGTCGTCCTTCCCTGTAGCAGTTTATATTTAATACGCTTCCGTAGGGTTTAAAAATAATAATAAAGTCCAAAAAGTCCAAAGTCCAAAGAGAAGTGTCCAAAAATAAAAACAAATACAGAAACAATTAAAATCCTAATACAGTTTTCTAAAACTAAAATAAAATAAAATCTAATTAAAATCTAATTAAAAAATTCTTCGTCTTCTTTTTCGTTCTTTTAAGTTTTAGCTTTTAGCTCCAAGTCTTTAGCTTTAATTCCAAATCTTTAACTTTAATTCCAAAACTTTGGTTCACTTTCCTTTCGATCCAAAATCAAAAACCTGTAGCAAAAAGAGAAATACCAAAAGAAACGTAAAATAGAACAAAGTAAAAAAAAAAAAAATCTAACTAAACTAATTAACCTAAAAAAATAATCTAAAAACAATTCTAAAAACAAGTCCGCGTCGGCGGCGCCAAAAATTGATGTAGTTTTAAAGTGGTAAATAAAGATTCGTTACTCAGACTTGTGAAGATTGATTTTAAATTTAATTTCTAAACTAAAAGTATGAAAACTCAAATATTTTTTATAAGGTTGAGAGAAAACTGAGGCTAGGATTCCACTATTTTCCAATTTCAAAGTGATAATAATTTTAATCATGCAATTAAAACATTTTAATTTGATTCTAAATCATTGCAAAAATAGATTTTCAAAACAACAACTGTATAACAAAAGCATGGAGCATCTAGGGACCTAATCCGAGGCATGCACCATCTAACGGAATCACAACTGCTTAAAAAAATCTTTTAAATCAATTTTCAACCAAGGAAATTAATCATAAATAAATTGCATAAATTAATTAAATACATACCACATAATTGTTGGAAAAGTAGCTTCCTCCATAGCCTCAAAGAAGAAGTTTAGCTCCTCATAGTAATGGCAAAATCCTCAAAAATCATTATTTATTACTCAAAAATTGCTTACAAGGAGAATATGATTGCACACAGTCGATTAGATACGGCTATAAGTGTTGTTGGAAACACTTCAGTCTGTTACAGAAGGTATTTCGAACGAATACGCAACAAAAAAGTTTTCTGTTGCGTTTTGAAATAAAGTACGGTTTCTGTTTTAATGAACGACGGTTTTCTGGTGTAGCCTGCTTCGTGTTCTTCCTTGGCAGCATTAGAAATTTTTGTTCGTCTGTTAGCTTTCTTCTCGTGATTTCGAGCAATTCTAAGCTTCCCCAATCTCTTCTCTTCTTCAACCCAATTGTTATACATGCCTACTTATACTAATTCAAGCTTCCAATCTCTCCAAAAACTCCCAAAAATTCCTTGATTTCATAAACAAAAGCTTTCCCAAAACATGAGCTTTCTTCCCGATTTCTTCCGATTCTTTCCTTGATTTGATTCTAATAAGAAAAGAAATTGATCTCTTTCTCTTTTTAATTCTTTCCCAAACAATTCGGTTTCCTGAATAGAGAACATTCCATAAACAAAATTAGTTTCCAAAATTATGTTGTTTCCTGTTCACGTGAAGATTAGTTCTCCCGCCAAAATCTAATTTCAAAATGTTTGGTGCCTTTAACTTGGGTGCCTTAATCCAAAGAGTGGGTGCCTTAATCCAATGTGAAGGTGCCTTTAACATTTCTCCAAAAATTCCTAAAAAGCAATAAAAACCATAATAAGTACAAAAATTAAATGCCAACAATATAAAAAATTGAGATTAAATCGGACACAAAAATGTGTCTATCAGGTTTGTGGTGTTTCGGATGATAACTCCCAAAGGGTTCACCGTACTTTCCCATAAGTTTTCCTACAAATCGGTGTCTGACGAGAATTGCAAATGATGTTTTCACTTGTGTGTGTGTTTTTTTTAAATAATAATAAAATACAAAAAAAAAATAAGCAAGCAAATAAGATAAATAAAAGTCCATAACAAAGAAATAAGGAAAATAAAAACTAACAAACACAAATAAAGTCCAAAAATAATTTTTTTTGTATTTTTTCTGTTTTTTTCGCTTTAACTTTTACTCCAAGTCTTTTGGCTCAATTCCTCTTCGTTTCAGTTCCAAAACCTGTACCAAAAGAGAAATACCCCAAAACGTAAAATAGAACAAAAGAATGAAAAAATAATAATACAAAATAAATAAAAGTACTAAAAACTAAAACTAAACCTAAAACTAAACCTAAATACAAATTTAAAAACAAATCCGCGCCGGCAGCGCCAAAAATTGATGAGTTTGTGATAGTGGTAAGAAAGGGTTTGTTTCAGAACTTGTGAAGATTTTGATTTTAGACTTAAGGATTAAAACTAAACTTGAAATAGCAAAACTTAAATGAAAACTTGATTTCAAGATTTTAAAACTAACCAAGACACTGGATTCCATTACTAAACATGATTGAATGATGTTATAAATATTTCAAAACCCTAGTCACCTTTTAAGTCTTTTTATTTCTGAATTCACTAAGAATCAGGCATATTCTCAAATATTATTTGTACCCATTAAGCATAGATTATCAACTGATTTAACAAAGTATAACCTATCAAATTGAATCACAAATAATTAAGAAATTTATGCAAACAATTTAAAACTCTACAGAAGTAGTGATTAAGTAAATTATATAATTAAACTAGAGAAAATAAAATAATTACCCATCAATCATATGTAAATAGCTTCCTCTATTGCCTTGGTTACGTGAGAATTAACTCATCATGGTAAATCACATCTCCAAATAATGATTCATGGCTCAGAAATTGTTTACAAAGATGAAAAGGAAAAAAATAATAAAACATCGAGTTTGCAACGGTGTATATGCGTTACAGACTCACTGTTACTAATCAAGTGTTGCAAATTTGAAATAAATGTTTCAGACTGACTGTTACGTACGTTATTGAAAAGCAACAGTTATTTTTGTTGCTTCTTCTTCTTCTTCCTTGATGAAATGCAACAACAGCGTGATTTGATTCTCTGCAACTTGAGTTTTTTTTAGTTATGTTCTCTTTCTAAAACTCTCTATCCCCTTTTTAGTTATTCTTGACCCCTATTTATACACAACAACCCAAATATCTTCCCATAACTCCTCCCAAATCTTCACAGTTAAGAAAATATCTTCGGGATATTTTCCTTTTCTTTTCACGTGTCAGAAGCTGTTAATTACGAGAATTGTTTCCCCTTTTATCTTCTTCACGCGTCAAATGACAGCTCAAACTATCCAAACATGTTTAACACACGTTTTAGACAGAGTTAAACTTACGCAATCTTCCTCAAAAAATACCTAGTATATCTCCTTCTTTGTTTTCTTCAAACCGTAAAAATATCCCTCTTTTTTCGAAACTAAAAGACTTACCATCCTTGTTTAATCATAACAAGGTGGTAACAATCCAAATCAAACAAGAAATCCGATTAAATCTCGTTAAAATTAAATTCAGAAAAATCACATTTCAAAACTGCACTTTCCCGCCAGAATTCAATTGGAGAAGATAGAGTGCGCTTATCCGGGATGGGGGTGCCTTTAGCTCTATAATGCCTTTATCCAATTTTGGGGTGCCTTTAGTAATTTTTCTAGGTGCCCACTTTTTCCAGCTAATTTTTCCAAGGATTTTATTTCCCAAAAATACCTACAAACACATAAAATAACACAATTAGTACACAATCGAGCACTATCAATAAAAAGAATTGAGACAAATCATACACAAAATGTGCTATCATTCATAAAAGGACAAAGCTCAAGTGTTAAAAATAACATGATAATCATTGAACAAGCATATCTGCGAATCATCATAGCCATATCACTTTCTATTTTTATTTTTACAATTTAGTGCTTTTTTAAGTGATTTGGTGGGGCACTAGTATCACCTTGTTGTCGCAAGGATGAAGTAGAATGATTGAGATCAAGCCTCATTATTTTAATTGAACTTGACCAATATATATATATATATATATATATATATATATATATATATATATATATAAAAAGAATTAACACTTATATAATAATACATGTGTGTTCTCCCTGTCTATGTCGCCTAAGCAAGCGTCGAACGCAGGTTCCATGGGAACTATCATGTAAACTGATGAAAAGGAGCATGCGCTTGGATTCAAATAATCCAATCATGTTGTCAATACATTCAATTTTTTTTTTTTTGTATATATTCAATAAATAGACCGCTGAGGCCCTTCTATATACCAGTTGAGTTGTTACTAGAATTAGGATTCCGACCAGTAGGTGCGTATCTCAATCTATTAGGGTTCATCTCGGCGCTGACGATCATACAGATATTCTTAGAAACACCGTTCACCTTAGTCAACATGTGCACACTTATAACTCCATATCCATCTTATTAATCTATTTCTTGTGATTGTGGATTGTTAGATTTCGAGTATCGTGGTCCATTGTACGACTTTCTGAGTAGTGCTTTGTTTTCTTATATATGAATTTTAGTACGCTTGAGTGTAAACTCGTGTACAACAATTGGACTCATATACGGTAATGATTCACATAGCCAAAGAATTTAGTAGCCAACTAAATAGCATGTTTAGTGTCTACTCTCAATAGTTCACAAGTAGCTAGAGTTTGGAGTAAAAGGTTTTGTGGGTATATCTCTTGTAAACCCTCACAAGATAACACTCGTCCACTAGGGCCACCTAGGGGTTCAAAGGCTTGTTGCACACGCTAATTGCAATCGTGATGCCTGCGAAAGTGAGTTAAGATTTTTATTTTCTAGATTAGATTTGCTCGAGGACTAGCAAATAATAAGTTTGGGGTATTTGATAGACACATTTTTGTGTCTAATTTGTCTCAATTCTTTATACTTCAATTGTGTACCTATTGTGTTATTTTATATGTTTGTAGATACTTTTGGAAATAAAGTTGTGGAAAAATTGGCTCGAAAAGTGTTAAAGGCATCCCAAAAATTACTAAAGGCATCCCAATGCTAAATGCACCTTCACTTTGGATCAGGCACCACTTCTTCTTCTCATTTCAAACACAAAAATTTGCGGGAAACAATATATCTCATCTGCTTAATTTAGTTAAGAGAATTTTGGGAAAATTAAAAGAGTTAAATGCGAAAAATACTCTTTCCTAATTAAGAGAGGAGTTATACCAAACTTAAACACGTCAAAACTGCCAAAATAATTCTAATAAATAACAAGACAGATCGATAAAATGGAAAGATAAATCTCGGGTTTAAAGGAAAAATTATGTGAGATATTGTTCAAGTTCTTGTCATTGATTCTGCGCAATGAGGAAATATTCTCGAGCTATAAGAAAAAAACAAAATCAAAGAAAACAGCGAGGAAAAGTCAATACCAAGATTATTTTCTTTCAAAAAGGATCTGTGAGAAAATCCTGGAAGATCTGGAGGAGTTAATCGAGTCATTGGGTGTTGTACTATAAATACAAGAGGTTTGGAGTTATCGGGGTTTCAGAAAGAGAACAGAGAAAAAAAATAAAATCGAGTTGCAGAGAAAGATCATGTTGCTGCTGAAGAAGAAGCAACAGCTGAAGACCGTCACTCATTAACTGTTACCTTTTCTCGTTTCTGTGACAGTTGTATTTTATCATTTCTCTGTAACAATAGCTTCTGCAACGCTTATAAACGTTGCAGATTCTCTGTGCTAGTATTTTTCTCTTTTGTAAACACCATTTGAGCTATGAATAAATATTTTGAGCGTGTTTCCAACATGAGGAGCTAAACCCCATTGTTGAGGCGATAAAGGGAGCTATTTTTTCAAGTAAAAAAGTGGTACATTCTTATTAATTTAATTTTTGCAATTATTTTATGATTATTTGCTTCGGTTAAAAATTGATTTAATGAAGTTCATTAAGCAACCGTGATTTCTTTTGATGGTACATGCTTAGCCTAGGGTTTTTGATATTCCATGCTTTTGATTTACAGTTGTTATTATGAAAATCTACCTATTACAAAAATTTAGAATCAAACTGAATGTATGAATTGCATAATTATAAATATTGAATTAAATCACTTTGAAAATTGGTAAATAGTGGAATCTTAGCCTTTTTCAGTATTCTCTTAATCTTGATTTCAACTTTGTTTGAGTTTTGCTATTTTAGTCTTAGAAATTAGGTTTAAAACCAAATCTTTACAAGTGTTGAACGAATCTTACTCTTTTCTTACCATTTTTACAACCATATCACCTACTCGCAAAGAACACATCATAATTCGCCGTCCTGGACCTAAAATATGTCACTTTAGCATTTTACTCAAGGCCGTATCACAAACTATGCGTCGGTCCTCTTGGATGCGCCATAGTCAAATAACAATGCTTCCAAAGACGCGATGTGTCTCCACGCTGGGCTAGCCATGACTTCTACGCCCTAGCACCAGCATCACCAAGGCAGCATCCTAAGAGATGGGCCACATTCTCCGCGCCAGGCCAAGGCCAGCTAGCTGCACTCTAACATCGTCCCCCATGCCGATGAGCTAGCTCCTAGCGTGTCACTTGATCCTAGCGAGTCACTTGCGCCTAGCGAGTCACTAAATCTTAGCGAGTCATTAAATCTTAGCGAGTCACTTTTTCCTTGCAAGTCACTAACTCCTAGCGAGTCACTTTCTCCTAGTGAGTCACAAGCTCCTAGCAAGTCACAAGCCCCACTAAAGCAGCGTCCCAGGGACGCATTAACCTTTGCGCTAGAAATGCTATATTCTTAGCCTAGCACCGCATTGGAATTGGAAGCGCTAGGTTCCTAACTTAGTAGCAAATTAGTTGTAGCTTCTTGGGTCAGAAACGCTTGACGCTAGCTTCATCGTCCAGAAGCATATTGGGGCTAGCTTCCTTGGTCAGAAGCGTATTAGCGCTAGCTTCCGTGACTTAGCGCTAGCTTCCTTGACCTTGGCGCTAGCTTCCTTGTATTTGGCACTAACTTCCTTGACTAAGCAGCTCTTTGGACGCTAGATTCCTTGACTAAGCGCATTGGCGCTAGCTTCCTTGACTAAGCAGCGCATTGTCGCTAGCTTCCTTGACTTAGTAGCGTCTGAGACGCTAATGTCCTAGACTTTACGCTGAAAGCACTAGCCTCATTGGCTAGTAGCATCTTAGCATTTGCGGCTAAAAAGATAGCTTCCTTGCTAGAAGCTAGCACATTAGCTTTCACTAAGGAGATACCGCTAGCTTTACTAGGTGCTTCCCTTAGTGATGTATTACTTTGCACTAAGAAGTCAGCCCTAGCTCTGCTAGCATCTTCTCTTAGAAATAACCCATTCTTTTCAGTACTGGCCTAATACTAATACCAGCCTTATATGGTTATATAATAAGCCTTCTTGCTAAGGAAGCTCCTCACAATATTGGCTTTAAACATTCAGAGTTACGTCTTGTCACTTCTAAGGTGACTTCTGGCTATCAAAAAAACCATGTTACTCCTAAGATAGTACATAATTACTAAACTTACCAAACTCGACACTGATCAGTCTAATTACAAATCCAGTGAGTTGTGCAACTTGTCTCACTGACTTAGAAAGTCATTTGACTTGACTTAACCTAATCAAAACAGTAGTGGTTCACGATTCCACTATAATTCTACGAGATATCAAATACAACACATTGGGGGGGGGGGGGGGGGTCATTGGGTATTGGTCTGGCGGTCTACGACAATCATGCGTTGTGGCAACACATCCACGAACAAGAAGGTAATAAGTAGTGGGACGATTACATAGCAGTTGAGAGGACGAGGAGTAGTGTTCATACAAGTCTTCCCTAATTTTCGGGCATGACTCTACTACAATCTCCACAATCGTCATTTCTCCATCTCTCCCTAACTTCTTCCACTTACGAGAAATCAATGTGTCTCCTCAAAAATATAAATAAATGGTTTCAATTATTAGAAAAAAGAACAAGAGAGAACTAAGATCCAAGATATACAAAATTAAGCGATTCATCCCAGAGATAATCCATTCTTCTCTGCCCACTACAATTACCCATCACACTGATATTTCTCAACCTTCTTTTCTTCCCTCCCCTAAGACCTACCCAATCTTCTCTACATTTGTGATCGAATCAGGACGCAAACAACCATTTCTTGGTTTAGGCCCGTCCTGTTCGAGCTTGATCCCTCGAACCTACTTGTAAATACTCTTTTGCATTAAATTTATTTTTGCCCTAAAAAAATTTGCGACCACAACGGGAGATCAACCTATCAATTACAAAAGCCAATTTTCAGTTATTCAAAATGTTGTATCTTAGGTCTGGAGTGGTTACAACTCTTAATGTCAATTCTACTAACACTAGTGGTGGCAGTTCTGAATCTACTCCTTCTGCTACCAATCCTCATCACACCAATGTTGCTACTGACGTAACCACCAAACCTTCTCCAGGTAACATAACAGTTGAAAACACCAAGAACACCCAAACGCCGCTCGACATTGTTGATATGATGCAGCGACAGGAGGTTCTTGCCAGAACACAGGAAGCCATGGCTACCACTCAAAAAAGGTACTCACTTGCCTCAATGATTCCAAGACTACCAACGTCATCATCTCCAGAATCAACATTCAAGACAATGACGAGATCTTTATTCAAAGAAGACGATCAAGGGGCCACTAATCCAACCTTGTCACCCATGAAAATCTGGAGAGACTTTTTACAATCTAGGCAAGAAGGGATCAGTTTCACTTCATCAGCACCAACTTCCATGCCTTCCTTCTATCCAAAAGATCCCTTTACTAGGGGATATCTCTCGCTCTACCTCTATGACGGGGATAAAAATTCTCAGAAGCAACAGTCTGGTCAGTAAGCAATATAACATCCAATCATCCATGAGGTATTGTCAGAACGAAGAGGTCAAGAGGAAGGCTTCATCTCAGCAAGCGTCACGAATTGAACGCTCACCATCAGCCTCAACTTCATCTTCAACCTTAATCTCAGCAACATTCCAGGGACAAGCTCTGCTCCATATCCCAGACAAAGCTCTACAACAACAATAATTTGAGTCAGCGCCATCCCCTATGGAACATCCCCGTCATTACATCCTTCTCTGGGTCAGAGTCGTCCATTCTCTTTCTTTTCAAGAACCTATGTTGCAAGCTTCTATTCCTGAAAAGCCTTTCAACCGCACCGCTAGCCTTGATCAATGCATCAAACCCTGCAAATCCACCGACTTTAGAAAGACGTTCATGTAAAATCCTAGATGACGATAAAACCATACAATGTCAAGATCAGAATTCTTAGCTTCATCTACATTTTCTTCCCATTTTTAAGGACGACTCCAGAGATTTCATTCTGAGGGAGAGTAATCATTACAAATCAACATAAACAAATGAACGGTGAAACCTATGACACATGAGTACTCAGGAAAAGTTCTACTGAAGGGGAAATCGGCATTAATACCTGCATTAAGGTACTCAACTGACGCATTTTCTGTTATACCACTATTATGCATATCAACGCCAGTGAAAGCACCATCCTCAACAAGTATGCAAGAGGGAGTATTCTTAGGACTTTTGGTATGGGAGAGGAAATTATCCACATCAAAATAAATGTTAAGTCTCATTCCTTAGTTAACAAGCTCATCTCTCTGATTTTGATCATCCTCCTCCTAAAAGTAGAGAGGTTACAGGCATATTAGGTTAGAACATCTCAAACACAAAATTCTTGGGCGTGAACCATAAAAATCACTATACATACTCATAAGTATCATATACATCCATTATAAAATAACATTTGAAGTACTATATGTCCCGAACCCATTATAAGATGTTTCATAAAAACCTCGTCAGAAACCGTTTATACTGCCTCCTAATAATTCTGAAGATGGAGACAATTGGTGATGAATATGGATATGAGTCTTATGTCAAAAGTTTTCTATTGGTGTCTAATACGACATACTAAAAGGGTGCACCAATCGGATAAACGAGCTAAGAGTTATGGCCAAAACGGTGAGCGACATCACGTCTGAAAACTGTCAGAATTTTCCTGCTTACATACTGAATTTTACTGTTGGGTCATTTTGACGCCCCAGACAAGCTCAAAACCTGGATTTTTTCCAACTGCAACGTAGGAAATTATTTTTTAATAAAGATAAAAGGGGTCAATTATCAAAAACGTACGTCGTATGAATATTCTCCGGTGTTTTTCCCAAACACTATACTTCTGAAATTTTCTAATGACGAAAATCCATAAAGTTTTTGCAAATTCGAATACGGCTATGCTTACATGAGAAGTTTGAAGAATTTACATGTTCTGGCATGATCGTAAATATAAGAAGCTTACTGGAGAAGGATCCAATCTAACAGAGGATCCTCGAGTTACTTGCCTCACTCTGGTACCTGTCCCCTCAGAGACGCATCAACAATCAGAGCCAGAGCTAGACTCTCTCAGGGTCAGACAACGATGGATTCAACTTCAATTCAGATATTCTCCCGATCCCAGCACTTCAACGACAACAAAGGACGACTCCAATTTTCATGACTTCCTATGTCTAATCAAATTTCTGGAAACATGGACCTGTGACGATACGTAAAAATATATTATGCCTAGTAGCAAATCCAAGTAAGCTACATTTGGGGATCGAAGTCTCCTTCACTTATGAAGATTCAACACAGTCACACAATTCAACCGGAAGGTCTGATCAATAACGATACTGTCAAAAAATTGTATACATCAAAACGCATACCCTCACGGCAAGGTAACATCCACATCCTCATCTGTTTTATTTTCGCGTCTTTTGCAGTAGAGCCTCATTACTTGTGGGAGGATAAACGCCGGGTGTAACTCATTACACCACTCAAGAGAACGTGAAATCTCAATACCTTTTAAGCATACTCTTGAAGTACATGCAACATAATCCACCTGTGGATGTCATGAACCCACTCAACACGTAACACTTTTTCTAGCAAATAAATACCTCATGGATGTTTTGCACTTGAGGACTTGATACGTTAAAAAATAAATGAATTCAATCCCATTTCAACCAAAGTGATCCCCAAAACCAAGTCAATAAAATATCAGAGTCATCAAAAAACCTCTCTGCACCAGTACCCCATACGACTAGGGAGCCTCCTCCTCTTACATGATCACATCCAGAACGGTGACTCCGTCTTTGTTGATACTACCTACTTCAACCAAATAATTATACTATTGACACGTAAAGAACTTGAAATTCTCAAAGTGATGTCGTTAAGTATTTTCATTCTTAGAGCAAGCCTTTATGGAAAAAACCCATGGTCATGATATTCATCCCAACCATCACTGGTAATGAGGTATCCAAAACCATCTCTCGCTCAGAAAGAACATCCAATAGTACAGTCAAGCTTCTGCTATCAACTTCCAGAATATTGGTTTACAAGTTGCTGGTCAGGGATCCAGTGATATACTCACCATAAAAATCTTATGTTGTGCCTCCTCCGGTATACGCCCTTCCTCCTTTAGTGTGCACGCTCTGCATCTCCAGCACTCGCCTTTCATCGAAGTTGGAGTTTCTCACAGAAGTTAAGACGTTATTTGCAGAGATAACATCCTCATGAAGCCAACCTCTTTTTAACAACAACATCTTCCAACAACATTCATGCCTGCTTCTCAACTTCATCTTTGTTACTCCTATTATTACCTATTCATTCTACAAACTCAGAAATCGACAACAATCGGTAAGGAACGTGTTAAAATAACCTTCACGACAAGTGTTCATCTACGTCTCTACTTTGATATATGATAAACACTTAATTTCTATATTTTTACCACCTTATTTATATTTACTAGTCATCATTTTTATGCTAATTAATTTATTTTGTTATTTTTATAAGTGGGATACGTAAAACCCGAAGTTACGATTAAATATGATCAAATGGGAATAAATGGTTCGATCAGGAGATTTGGTGTTTAACCTTGGTTGTGATTGAAGGAGAAGTTGTATCATTTGCATTTGGATTTTTCTGGACGGAGGAAGTGAAAAGGCTTTAATAATGAAAGTCTGACAGAAAAAAAGAAGAGAGAAAAGTGAAGTTCGGTCGGTGGAGAGAGTTATTGTACTGGTGGCTTAAAAGACAAAGTCTGACAAACAACAGATTAAACAATTTTGATGTTGGGAGGACCGAATATAAAAGTGAATTGGAGTTGGCTGACGTGAGGTGGAGTTCTTTTGGGTTCTGAGATAAGACGTGCTTGGATGAGAAACCGAAATTGAGAAGGGAAAGAGAATGGGGCGTAAGAAGAAGTGAAGTGACTCTTGGTCAAGGAAGTGAAGGTAAAAGTGGGAGAAGCGTTAATATGAGTAAGAAGAAAACAAAGTATGTTGATGGATCAGAAGAGAGAAGTGGAAGTGGGGTCAGACTTTGGCTGAGAGTTTTCTCACGGGTGTTGGATAACGAAAATAAAGAAGAGAGTGAATATGTGACGTGGTGGTGGGATAGAAAAGAAGCACGTGAGAGAGAATTGGTGGATTTGTTGGCTGTGATTTGACTTGGTCGTATAAGAGAAGTGAGGGGTGAGTAGAGTTGAGGTGTCATTGAAGGCGTCAGATATAGAGACGGAGGAGAAAAGAGGATGTCAGACTTTGTTTGTGTTTCTGGCAGAGTCAAACTGAAAAGTGATGCGTCAAAAGTTTTGGGGATAAAAGGATCTGACAATTGGGTTAGAGGGAGAAGGCAAAAGTGGGAGTTATGGCGGTTGTGTGTAGAAGGTGGAACGCAGGGAGATTGGAGGCTGAGATCGGAGAGCGTGACGGTTGTTCAGTCTTTGAGGATTGGAGACGGAAGATAAAGAAATGGAAAGTGGAGGAACCTAGTACAACGTGCATTTTACCTCTCTATTCTGTATTTTTTTATAGGTTTAGAGAAATCCATAGTCATGTTCTAATTACTTTACGACTAGGGTGTTAGGTAGAAACCAATTTTAATTGTGGATTCATGTGAACTCCTTAATAATATTTTCGCATGATTAAATGATTAGTAATTTCACTTCATAATGTTTGGTGTTTAATTGATTTATATGATTTCATTGACTACTTATGTTTTGTGATTGATATGTCGTGCTTGGGTTAAGTTCTTTGATGGTGTATGCTTTTGATTGATAAGTCGTGCTTTAGGATTATTACATTTGAAGCGAAGGAAATTACATTGGTGAAAATAAACAATTAGGATTTTATTGAAATATTTTCCGAGATATGAGGTTGATTCCAATAATTGTATCGAATATTATAGAGAATATGTTTGGAGATTATATGAATTTTTCATGATGAAGTTGGTGAAAACCAAATGCCCTAATTACCAACTCTCCTAGTGAATTTACTTTATTAGTTTAATTTAATTTTATTATTTCATTCTTAATTCTAAAATCCAAAAACATCATTTCCGGTTAGTTGATTAGATATATTAATTGTAATATTTTCCCGTTCCATGTGGGTTTGACCCTTATTTTCCGTTGTCTACTAGTTAGACGTCGTGCGGTTGCTTTTATTTATATATAGGTATTCCAAAATCCTATCAATTTTTGGCGTCGTTGCCGGGGAACGGTTGTGGAATATTGTAATTAGTGTTTTTGATTTTCTAATCGTAGTTTAAGTTCTATTTTATTTTGCATTTTTTTTTATTTTGTACAATATTTTTATTTTTATTTTATTTTAGGATTTTTTTTTTCCTTTTTACTTGGTTTTTGTTTTAGTATTTCTTTTCAGGTACTTTTCTGAGGATGATGACTCCTTCTCTGGAGACGTCATCTAAGATGACACTTGGGGGAAATTATGTATGTGCCACGGTATAAGGAGGTTCTTGCTTGTAATCGTATCAAGTATGGGAGTAAAAATCCACGTCATTTCGTTATGGGTAGTTATTCAGATGAGTATGAACCCCAATACCGTGAGGTTTATTTTTCACATATGGAAAGTCAAGAATCACCTCAAATGATATATGAGAAGTATTATAAAAACAGACCGTCTAGTTTGGATCTAAGATTGAGAGTTCTGGAATGTCAGAGATTTTTTGCTGATGATGATCAATTTTGTAGTGACTTTCTGTTGCAGACAGAATATATAGATGACCCTATGGATGATTATGTGGATGATTTTCCTAATTTTATAGATGAATCTATCTCAAAAGATCATTGCCCGACTTAGAAGTTGTTTCTAAACCCCTAGACTTCCAAAAGTTACCTAATGTAGGGTTAAAATTATGTGCTTCTAAATTTTTATTGGACTACTTTGCATGCAAGTACCCAAAGGACTTGCATGTTCCTGATACCGTGCATGAACCAATTGATACTTCCCCAATCCCAATATTATATCCATATTATGTTATTTACGCACTCCCAGGTGTAGTAAAAACTTGGTTTGAGGGTAATCCTCTATTTTTGATAGTTTCGGTATCCCAACGTTGTCATGACATAAGTGTGAAGATGTCATTTGTAAATATTGTATTTTGGGTTGATCCCCAAATTTTCAGGTTATTAGTGTATGGGGATCCTTTCTATATATATCCATTATAGATTTTTGTTTTCTTTTTTGATTATTTTTATTTTTATTTTATTTTCAGTGTTCTTTGTTATTACTGTCGTTTGATGTGTGTTACAGAGAATTATGATTTTCTTGCGTCAACCAGGTGAGACGTTCCAATCCCTTCTTTGATTTATATTTGTTTTTATATTTCTATTTATTGCATACCATTCTAGGTTGCACGGTTTGAAGTATTGAGGACAATGTTAGATTTAGGTTTGGGGATAGAGTTTCAGAAAATTGATTCCAATAATGAAACTCCAAAATTTAGAAAGTTGTGAACTATTCAGGATGACACTAACCATTCTAGGTAGATGGAAACATAGCTCTTATCTATAGGAATTGGTGTGCCTAACTAAATGGTTTATTCATATCTGGATGCACTCAGGTCTTAGAAATAACATGATAATCATTGAACAAACATATTTGTGAATCATCATAGCCATATCACTTTCTATTTTTATTTTTACAATTTTGTGTTTCTCTAAGTGATTTGGTGGGGCACTAGTATCGACTTGTTATCGCCGCCAGGATGAAGTAGAATTTTTGAGATAAAGCCCCATTTGTATTTTATTTAGACCATTATTTAAGCCAACATTAAGAAAAATTATTAAAAAAAAAATTATTAAAAAAGAATACGAAAAATGGAAAAAAATAATAAAGAATTGTTTTATTTTCAATAAGTCGACCACTGGGGCCCTTGTATATACCAGCTGAGTCGATATTAGTATAAAGATTAAGACCAGTGAGAGCGTATCTCAATCCATTAAGATTCATCCTGACACTGACCTTCAGACAGATACGGGAAACACCATTTACCTTAGTCAACATATGCACCCTTCATTACTTATTTATCCATTTTCTAATCTATCCATGTGTCTGAATTTGATTGATTTCGAGCAATGTGAATGTTGACAATTTTTATCCAGTTTTAGATGTTCAATGATTATTTGAGTAGAGTTTTGCATTCTTATATGAATTTTAGTACGCTGAGTGCAAACTCGTGTATAGCAGTTGTATTCATACAGTGTAATGATTCTTTTAGCCTAAGAATTTAGTTTGCCAACTAAATAGTATGTTTAGTGTCTATCCTCAATCGTTCCCAGGTAGCTAGGAGTTGGATTAAAGGTTTGGTTGGTATACCTCTTGTAAACCCTCACGAGATAATACTCGTCCGCAGGCCACTTAAGCGTTTAAAGGCATGTTACATATGCTAAATATAGTCGCAACTCCTGTGAAAGTGAGTTACGATTTTATGTTATTTTTAGATTAGTTTTGCTTGAGGACTAGCAAAAATATAGGTTTGGGGGTATTTGATAAGCACTTAATTTACATATTTTTACCACCTTATTTATATATACTAGTCATCATTTTTGTACTAATTTAGTTATGTTATTGTTTTAATAAGTGGGTTACGTAAAACCCGAAGTTACGATTAAATATGACTAAATGGGAATAAATGCTTCGATCGGGAGATTTGGTGCTTAGCCTTGGTTGTCATTGAAGGAGACGTTGACTCATTTGCATTTGAGTTTTTATGGATGGAGGAAGTGAGAAGGCTTTAATAATGAAAGTATGACAGAACAAAAGAAGAGAGAAAAGTGAAGTTCGGTCGGTGGAGAGAGTTATTGGACTGACGGATTAAAAGACAGAGTCTGACAAGCAACAAATTAAACAGTTTCGGTGTTGGGAGGACCGAATATAAAAGTGAACTAGAGTTGGATGACGTGAGGTGAAATTATTTTGGGTTCTGAGATGAGACGTGGTTGGCTGAGAAACCGAAATTGAAAAGGGAAAGATAATGGGGCGTAAGAAGAAGTGAAGTGAGTATTGGTCAAGCACGTGAAAGTAAAATTGGGAGAAGCGTAATATGAGTAAGAAGAAAACAAATTTTTTTAATGAATCAAAAAAGAGAAGTGGAAGTGGGTTCAGACTTTGGCTGAGAGTTTTCTCACGGGTGTTGGCTAACAAAAATAAAGAAAAGAGTGAATAGGTGACGTGGTGGTGAGATAGAAAAGAAGCATGTGAGAGAGAGAATTGGTGGATTTGTTGGATGGGATTTAACTTGGTTGTATAAGAGAAGTGAGGGGTCAGTAGAGTTGATGTTGCATTGAAGGCGTCAGATATAGAGACCGAGGAGAAAAGAGAAGACTTTGTTAGTGTTTCTGGCAGAGTCAAACTGAGAAGTGACGCGGCAAGATTTTTGGGTGGATAAAAGAATATGACAATTGGGTTATAGGGAGGAGGCGAAAGTGGGAGTTTTGGCGGCTGTGTGTAGAAGGTAGAATGCGAAGAGATTGGAGAGCGTGACGGCTGTTCAGTCTTTTGGGATTGGAGACGGAAGAGAAAGAAAGGAAAAGTGAAGGAACAGGGTCCAACAGGGATTGAGAAGGGTTAAATCTTTCCCTTTTTATTTTGTATTTATTTTTGATGGGTTTTGAGAAACCCATAGCCATGTTCTAATTACTTTGTTACTAGGATGTTAGGTAGAAACCAATTTTAATTGTGGATTCATGTGAACCGCTTAATAACATTTTCGCATGATTAAATGACTAGTAATTTCACTTCATAAAAGCTTGGTATTTAATTGATTTATATGATTTCATTAACTAAGTATGCTTTGTGATTGATATGTCGTGCTTGGGTTAAGTTCTTTGAAGGTGTATGCTTTTGATTGATAAGTCGTGCTTTAGGATTATTATATTTGAAGCGAAGGAAATTGCATCAGTGAAACTAAACAATTAGGATTTTATTGAATTTTTTTCCGAGATATGAGGTTGATTCCAATATTTTTCTCGAGTATTATAGAGAATATGTTTGGAGATTATATAAATCTTTCATGATTAAGTTGGTGGAAACCAAATGTCCTAATTACCGACTCTCCCAGTGAATTTACTTTATTAGTTTAGTTTAATTTTGTTATTTCATTCTTAATTCTAAAAATTCAAAAAATCATTTCTGGTTAGTTGATTAGATATATTGATTGCAATATCTTCCCGCTCCTTGTGGGTTCGACCAGTATTTGCCGCTATCTATTAATTAGACACCATGTGATTGCGGTTATTTATATATAGATATTACAAAATCCTACCAACATACCATAAGGATACATCAATCGGAGACATGAGTTAGGAAATATGGCTCTTACACTAAGGTCTACATAATTTGAAAACTCACACAGAATTACTAATCACAAATGTTTATGCATGGTTGGATGACCTAGCAAACTCCGAATCGAGTAATTTTTTTTTGCATATGATAGCTTGGTCTCTTGGCTTCAAAAATTGGGTCAAATGTCAAACTTCGACATCGTATGAAATTTCAACAACTTCTGAAACGAATGGTGTGCAAACTAGGGTTTCCAAACGGGATTTAGAAGACTCGGCTTTATAAAGACCTCATCTTCCCGTGGACTTTCATCTTCTCAGACATACTATCATCTCAGGTCACACTTCATCTCTCAAGACGTATTTGTGTGAATATTTCTAAAATAGCATCAAAACGTGAAACACTATACTTCTACTTATTTCGTAAGAGATTAAGAATACAGTCTCTATAAATAACTACAGGCATTTTATATTGATCATGTAGTTTATAATCTCTACATATTAAGTCTGAAGCTCCTATATGGATTTCCCACTAGTATAGAGCAACTTGAGTCTTCTCAAGTGTTATTCCTAGAGCTTAATGTCTTCTCTAGTTCTATTCCTAGAGCTTGTTCTGCATCCATTGTCTTCTATAGTGTTATTCCTAGAGCAATATCGGGACTCAGATTATTATTTAACAACATCAAGTTATTTGCATATTCTAAAAATAGCTTATGCTTAATCTCCAAGAGCGCATTCTAGCTTAATATCCTGCTCGCAAAGAACACATCACAATTCGCCGTCCTAACCCTAAAATATGCCACTTTAGCATTTTACTCAAGGACGTATCAAAAACTATGCGTCGTTCATCTTGGACGCGCCACAAACAGATATCAATGCCTCCAAAGACGCGTTGTGTCTCCGTGCTAGCACCATCCTCACTAAGGAAGCATCCTAAGAGCCGCACCACATTCTCCGCGTCAGGCCAAGGCCAGTGCTAGCTGCACTCTAACATTGTCCCTCTTACGAGGAGCTAGATCCTAGCAAGTCACTTAATCCTAGCGGGTCACAAGATCCTAGCGAGTCACTTGCTCCTAGAAAGTCACAAGCTCCTAGCGAGTCACTTGCTTCTAGCGAGTCACTTGATTTTAGCAAGTCACAAGTTCCTAGTGAGTCACTTTCTTCTAGCGAGTCACAAGCTCCTAGAAAGTCACTTGCTCTTAGAGAGTCACAAGCTCCACTAAAGCAACATCTTAGGGACACATTATCCTTTGCGCTAGATGCACTAACTTTTTATCCTAACAACGCACTGGCACTAGAAGCGCTAGATTCCTAGCTTAGTAGAACGTTGTCACTAGAAGCGCTTGGCGCTAGTTTTCTCGGCCAGAAGCGCTTGGTATTAGCTTCCTCGGCCAGAAGCATATTGGCGCTAGCTTCCTTGACCTTGGCATTAGCTTCCTTGACTAAACAACACTTTGGATGCTAGCTTTCTTGACTTAGTGCATTGGCGCTAACTTCCTTGACTAAGCAGCGCATTGACGCTAGCTTCCTTGACTTATTAACGTCTTAGACGCTAACTTCCTAACCTATTGGCGCTTTGGCGATAATATCCTAGCCTTTGCGCTGAAAGCACTAGTCTCCTTGGCTAGTAGCGTCTTAGCTTTTGCGGCTAAAAAGATAGCTTCCTTCCTATAAGCTAGCACATTAGCTATTGCACTAAGGATCTAGCGCTAGCCTTGCTAGATGTTTCCCTTAGCGACGTATTACTTTGCACTATGAAGTCATCCCTAGGTCTGCTAGCTGTTTCTCTTAGAAATAGGCCATTCTTTTCAGTACTAGCTTAATACCAATACTAGCCTTATGTGGTTATCTAATAAGCCTTCTTGCTAAGGAAGCTCCTCGCTATATTGTCTTTAAACACTTTCAGAATTACGCTTGTCACTTCTAAGATGACTTCTGTTATTAAAAAAACCATGTTGCTCCTAAGATAGTACATAATCACCAATATTAGATTCGACACTGATCAGTCTAATTATTTATCTAGTGAGTTGCCTAACTTATCTCACTGACTTAGCAAGTCATTTGACTTGACTTAACCTAATCAAAACATTAGTGGTTCATGACTCCACTATCATTATACGAGATATCAAATACAACACATGAGAGGATTCTCATTGGGATATTGGTATGGCGGTCTGCGACAATCGTGCATTGTGGCAACATATCCATGAACAAGAAGGCAATAAGTAGTGGGATGGTTATAGAGAAGTTGAGAGGACGAGAAGTAGTGGTCATACAAGTTTTCCCTACTTTTCGGGCATGACTTCGCTACAATCTCCACAATCGTCACTTCTCCATTTTTCCCTAACTTCTGCCACTTACGAGAAATTAGTGTATCTCCGCAGAAATATAAATAGATGACTTCATTTATTTGAAAAAAAAAAAACAAGAGAAAACTAAGAGACAAGATATACATAATTAGCGATTATCCCAGAGATAATCCATTTTTCTCTGCACACTACAATTACTCATCACACTGATATTTCTCAAGCTTCTTTGTTTTCCTCCCCTAAGACTTACCCAATATTCTCCACCTTTGTGATCGAAGCAGGACATTAACGACCATTTCTTGGTTTAGGCTCGTCCTGTTCGAGTTTGATCTCTCGAACCTACTTGAAAGTACTCTTTTGCAGTATATTTTTTTCACCCTAAAACAGATATAAATATATTTAATGCAGCTAATTTTCCTATCAGATTCCGAATATATTTTTTTGCAGGTGGAAGGTTTCATATCTTGAATAAATCGGATTTTAATACGTCCACCCATTTTCCATTTCTTATCACCATGAAGCCCAGAAATTTTCCACCTTGAACTCCAAAAGAACATTTAAGTGGATTAACCTTCTTTTCATACTTTCTTAAGACAACAAAGTTTTTGAGAATATCTTGCCGATGGTCAGATTCCTTCAAGTTTTTCACAACCATGTCAATATGTTCCACTTTCATCTAAATACAAGATAAAATATGATATCGAACAAGCTCATAAACCATGAATAAAGAGATAGTGGAGAGTAGTATAGGCAGTTTGTACCGGAGATTATATGAAACGCCATCTTCTACAGCAGAAGTCAGATCCAAAACCCCATGTATACACAACTATACAAACAAGTCAAGACTCTGAAAAATGAAACAATTGATTATATAACAATAGCAACCAATACAATCAAACACAAGACTTTTGAAAGATGTTGAGTTCCCAGATAATCTCAATTAATCAGTTTGTTTATGGCCCGTTTGGTTCGGATAATTGGATTCCTAGGAATTGGATTATGGTGTAATCCAATTCCTAGAATTGGATTCCAAGAAATGGATTCCTTAATTAAAAAAATAGTGTTTGGTTGGGGGAATTGAATTGCATGGTAATCCAAATATCTAATATTTCTTAAATACCCTTACTCTTTGAAATTATATTACTTACACTAAATTGTTCAAAAATTTAAATTATAAAATTTAAATGGTTGACATAATTCAATTACATGATAATTGATATGTCCCAAATCACTTTAATACCTTTCTTCATCTTTGAGGAAATTATAATACATAAAAACATGCTAATTTTAAAATTTCTAATTTTTAATTTTTAATTTCTAAACCAAAATATTGTTTGTTATTGTTCAAAATGCAAAATTAAAATTTTATGATGATAAAGGATTACTAACAGAAAATTAAATATTCAAAATGCATTCAATATGCAAAATTACTTATTCAAAGTTGCAAAATTCAAAATGCATAGAACCATGAAAGCTTAATTAACTGCATCACTTAATAATCTTGTTCTTCACATAGTTTGCTCGTTGGCACAAATGAAAACATCACATTTTTTTAAAATGAAACAAAATTATGATTAATACAAATCACATTCGTTCTAATTTATCGATTGCAAATTACATGGATTTCTGTAATCTTCACTGCACTGATGTCAAATATCCCATTGTGCAAATCTATCAAGTCAGCATGCGTACCTGAGCAAACTGAAAATACAATATAGTAAAGCCTTTCGCCTCTTCCATAAATAAATGATATCAACAGACTTATTAGAAGTAAAAAAAAAAGTATAGAAGGGTTAACCACAAAGTCCTAGCAAGTGCACTACTCACAAGTAAAAAGTGGTTCACTGAAGAAATCATCTTTTAATAAAAGTTTCTCAATCATCCAAATTTCTGGACGGGTACAAGGAGCTTTCTTTCTTAAGCGACGTATGTCTTCAGTAGTTGTCAATTGTTGTCGTATTAAACTTCATAGACAGGACATAAAAATAGGATCAACATGCAAACTATTTGTTATTTATAAAGCAGTGCATCAACTAACAAATGGAAACAATAGGCAGCTGGCCTGGAGAACAAGAAAGTTGACTCATGGGAGGCATTAAACACAGATGTTTTCGGATGAGCGGAAAAAAAATCAGGTGCTTGGGAGGGTATAATTTTAATACATATCAAATAGACATGGGTACAGAATCACATACTCTTCATGTAGGACCATGGAATCATCTATCAGAACCTTCTTCTTAGGCACTCCGACCCGGGGAGTAGCTCGCCGTCGTTTTGGAGCTGGTTTTCAGGTTGTACCGGAGTAGGCTTCATTTTGAACACTGAATATTTTCTTCCAACTGAAGCAACAAAAGATTTTCTTTTCCTCGACTAGACTCTGCAAGTAAATCACCTGGTACATCTGGTACACCTTGAACCACAGCTGAAACATCTCCCAGAGATGATACTATATCAGGTTGGTTCTGAATGGAATTGCATGCACGAAGCACGAAGTTGTGAGGAGACCCTTTTTCAGCGGCGTCAACAGCAGTCAAAATATCTGCATTTTCTAATTCAGCGCAAACTTTACCACCTTCAGTCGTCTCGGGCTCATCCGAACCTACTGTATCAGTAGCATTCATGGCAATTTGTGGCTCAACAGCCTCTTTATGTGAAATATAAGATTCAATCTTGCATAATTAAACTATGACTGAGTAAACTATGTTGGTGCATCCTTAAGTATGTATTTTATATTTACTATCCTCAAAGAATTGTTGAATTGACATTCTTACATTCTCTAGCACAATGGTTGTACCTAGTATGTTACCTTTTTTTTCTACGCATAGATTTTCTCATTTGGTTTAAATCAAAGGATGACTTATTTAACTATATAACATTATGTGTTACAAGAGAATCAAGACTGCAAAAGAAAGTAAATGACATAACTGGTTGGAATTTATATCAGTTTTTCAGACACACATTCCGGATTTCATACATGCAAAATTGACGTTACTAAAGCAATCTACACTCGTATTGTAGAAATATGTCAAGCATGGAGTTGTGTCGTGGGTACAGTTAGATTAAAACACAGAATCTGTAAAAGTTATACCATTAAAAGACAATCAAGCACCAATAAGCTGGATTCCATGAAGTTAAGTATTTCTAGTATTCTTTCCTAAGCTATTTAATCCACGGAACCTGTAATTTCAAGGTACAGAAGTAATGACTATCTAGAAACTCTATCTCTTGTTCCTCAAAGTTACATTGACAAATGAATTTTGCTCTAACCAGACAATGCAATATAACATCTCTATTCAAAGTCATTAACCTGAACCTTCAATTGTAACCATCTCAAGCACAGTCACAATCAGATCTTCCCCATCATTATAACCGAGATCAACAACAAAGCTAGATAATAAAAGTTGAGAATTCATCAACATTTGCAGTTTCATAGAAGATGGTATCATTCTATAGTTTTCTATACAATGTCACCATTTGAACTCAAATGCTTTGAATCAATTACAAATCTTCCAAAATCTAAATCCGAAACATTTAGAATCTGAATGGTATAACAAGCAAAGGAGTGAGAATCAATTTCTCAGTAAACTAGCATAATCCCTGAATCAAATTTCAAAAAATCACCAACCAAAATTCATGGAAACCTATAACAAAAAATCTTCGCCTCAAAACAATTTCACCCAAATTTAACACAAAATTCAACCTAAATTGTTACGATCATTAGAATTTTACAACACACAACGAGAATCATACAAAGACGAATAAAAAAACCCTACAAACCTTAGTCATAGATTAAGAAAAACCCTAACTCTTAAAACCTTAGTCATAAATTAAGAAAAACCCTAACAGATGTTTAAGAAAGAAAGAGAAGATTTTACCTGAAACGGAGAAGAAGATGGAGAAAATATGGACGATCGCTCTAATCGCTCTGCTTGGTTTGTCTTCGTTACTCTCTCGCGCAAAGATGAAAATGAAAAATGAAACCCACGATTTTGGTTTTATTTGGAGGGTAATCTAGTACTTTCAGTCTAATTCTCTTGATTTTATTTCGGAATTGGATTACATTCCATAGATATCCCAATGGAATGGAAAAGAGGGATTATGTGGGAATTGGATTCCTTTGGAATTGGATTCTGAGTTTTTTGGGTTGTTTGATTGGAGGTAATTGGGCTGATTCCCTTGGAATCCAATTCCTATGAATTTAATGAATTTAATTACCCTGAACCAAACGGGCTATTAGTGGTCAAATACTAAATGTTGCCTTTCTGGCCTCTGCCCAACAAACATTCCAGATCGTTAACGATTTTCTCATCTTTAGATAATAATTTAAGAAGAATATAACATAACGAATTGATTTGACCAATAATTGTGTTGGTTAGAATTATCCCCTTCCAGGCCAATCAAAGTGCTAATTACACTTTATAGAGCAGAAATCTTATGCAATACGAACTACAACCAATGAACATGATCACATACCAGTATTCAGTTTCTTTCAAAACTAATTGATATCAAAACCACCGGAAATTTCCCACCCTCACTTGAGCTTGAGAGATAGAGAGATATCATATTACCAGTTCCTATGATAGTGTCACCATGTTTATGGACATCATTTACAACCTTTGGTGTTTCAAGAATATAAACCCATGTATCCTCCCTACAGATGCCAGTAGTACAACCAGTTGTATAAATAAATCAATGCAGAAAAAGCTTTCAAACCTGGATCACGATGAAGGGATAAATAACTAAATAAATCAATCTACAGTATAAAGTTGGGTTATCGAAATGAGTTACAATTCATGCTTGCTTGACTGTATAGTGCATTTAAAGGAGAAACGGGAATGAGAAAGGGATGCACTTGGTACAACAAGACAATTCCATATATTTTCTACCGATGGAAGTAAAGGAAACAAACTTCTCTAGCATGAGAACTAGAAGCTTTAAAATGAATAGACAAAATAGAAACATATTTGCCCAAAATCATAGACTGCTATATCACCCGACAACGCAAACATCGGTTTAACATGTTAAATAGCTCTTTGAGACAACTACTTGAAAATTCGAAACAAGTTTACAACCAAAATACTAAAGACAGTATAATAAAAGCATCAATAGCATTTAACAGAAATGAAATGTATTTACGAGTCATTCTTAGTGAATTAATCTAATTGATAGGGAGAACAGTTAGATAGAAAGTGCAGGATCGGGATTATTAAGTATAGTACCCAGAATATCTCCATATGACTGCATCATTTAAACACTCAAAGTCATACATGTTCCCAAACATTTACAAGCTTTACAGATGAAGATGGAGACAATTGACCATCCTATTCATTTTTCATATACATCAACAAGTGAGATAACATTTGCTCAATAATCACAAGCATACAAAAAAAATATCATGATATGCTGATATCAATGGAAACACACTATTTTTCAGCTGTAAAATAAACATAACTGAAACTGGGAAGCTCAGCCAACTTCAGCAGAAACAAGATCAGCTAAATAATGTAACAGCAATAATATCAGTTATAGAAAAAAATTTTGAAGGCCCATACAACACTTCCATTTGTGGATCAACCTTAGGCGAGAGAAAACCCATTTAAGAGATTCAAAATATTTATATATCCACGGATACTAAGAAGCTATGTAAAACCGTTGAATATAGTTAAAACGACAAAAATAAAGTTTCTACCCATTTTGCATCGATGCAGTAGCAGATGCTCCATTATCCCGGCCATTTCCTTCAACTCTCTCCATTACCATTACGCCTTCGAATTCAGTCATGTTCTTCCTGCAATAGATTTAAACGGTACCCATAGTTGCAGATCTTAAACAAAGAACAATTCCCAAATTAAAAGATAAAATCAAGAGCGAAATACAGACCATAATAATTCTTATTCAAGGAATCCTAGAACTATACAAATAGATCTAAAACGAAATTAAAACCTCGTCTTCCGGTGGTGATGCTAAATACTAAGTAAAGGATTTATCCAAAAAAATAAACAAATGAGGTCTGAGCAAAAGAAAGAAAGAAACCCCCAAATAACAAAGAAGACAATATTCCAGCTCCATAACCAGTAGCCAAATCATAAAAGAACAACTTCCTATATGAAGATCTTTATAATCCTATTTGGACAAAAAAAACATTTATAGAGAAATCAGAAATTCAATGGAAAAAAAATAGAATTGGAAATGGTAAGAAGATTACAGAGAAGCTTCCGGAGTAGTAGATGAATGATCCATAATAGTGAGTTCTGATACTTTTTTGGTGGTTTCTTAGATATCTCCTACCATTTGCTATTGTGAGAGAGTTTAAGAAGAAGAAAATGGTGTTGTTTTGACAAAATCAACTTTCTAGGGTTACATATTTGAGGTTATTAATGAATAGATCTAGATTTATGTTATATGGGTTTTTATTATGATACAAGAGTTAGGAAATAATTGTTTGATTTCATGTTTTTCGGATCAAATCTCTTTGACTTCAGATCTGGTTTTGGTGAAGAAAGAGGGTTGGGGTTTTGAAAGAGAAAAAAACAAAGACGACCTAGTTCGCTTTTTCTATTTATTTATTTTAATAATACTAAAAACCGAATAAAAAAAAGTTAACAAAGTATAAAACCCTTCAAAGACAGAGATACTACAATAGTGCCATGATTTGCAACATATATAAATATTACAAATCCGTTGCTCACTTATTTTGAGATAGTTCTTATTTAAAACAACGTATATTTATTGTTTTAATATTGCAACGTCTGTATCCGTTGCAAACCGAAAATTAGGCCATATGATGTAGTGTACATAACAATCCATGGTATCATCAATGAGATATTTGAATATGTTTTTCACCAACCTCTGGTAGGTACAACCTGCATTTTTCAAGCCAAATGGCATGACTTTGAAACTATAAATTCCCATGTCAGTTATGAATGCAGTATGGTCTTCATATTCTGGGAGTTTTACTACCTCCTCTTCAAACTCAAATCTGGTACATCCAATAATTCTTTTGTACCTTCAGGATTTGTGGGTAAAGACCTACTTTGGATAGGCCGTCTGATTGTTCAGCTCATATATCTGTTTTCCAAGTTTTTCTCTTCTACCTGACAACTTTAGTTGCTATCTTCTCGATCCACCACGTGGATCTTCTTGCTGAGCTAAAGATAAAACTTCTAGTTCCTTTGACACAACTTGATTCCCACAAACTACATATTCTCATCCACTTGTCATAAACTTCAACTTCTAATGGTATGTGGATGGTACAACTTGGATTGCACGTATCCAGTCTCTTCCCAGGATCACATTGTATGGAGATCTGGTATTAAGTCCAAGAAAAGTTATATCTGTATTTATAGGACCTGCCTCAATTGTCATAGACTCATAGTTACCTTTCCCATGGGGTAGGTCTTTTAACCATTGAAACCAACAATATTTGATTGTTAGATTGTAAGGTTCCTTCCTTTTGTTAGCTTCATTTTCTCATCTACTTTGAGATAAATGATGTCACAGGTGGACCTTGATCTATTAAGATCGTTTGGAAGTCCCAACCGTTAATGATTATATCCACCACCAAAGCATCAGAATGAGGAAGGTAACTCCAACTAGGTATTTGGTAGTAAATCTATGACATCAAGTGGTAGGAGTAGACCCTCACAGCTTAGATGCAGGAAAGTTACATTTACTTCAAAAAAAAAAGCAAAAATATTTTTTTATCAGTAGGTCTAGTTTTGTATCATCCCCAGTTTTAGGTGTTGAATGTATCATATTCACACATACCTTTACCTGTTTTACAGGAGATCTGGGATTTTCAAATGGAATTGCATAACAAATTCTTACAGATGACCTTTTTTAATTATGTTATAAATGAACCTGATCAAGTTTTTACAGTCATTAGTTAAGTGTTCAGTACCTTCATGATAAACACAATAAGCTTTGTTTTTCTCTTTGGTTTTCATCTTTTTAGGAGTTAAGACGTCTGGTTTTTTTTTCCATGTGTTGCAATATAACTTATGGAGTTTCTTTTAACTTTGTGAATTATTTGTTTTCTTCTTTCCATTTGATACCTGCCTCTTCCTTGAAGTTTTTCCTCTTTGATGGCTGACATGGTGACTTTGGAGAGTGAGTTATCTTATCACCTGAAGATTGGCCAGCTGCATACACTTTGTGATATGAAAGGATAGGTGAGAGTAAGTTATCATGTTCTTTCTTGACCCACTTTCTTGCTTTATTATATACTTTTTCCAAAGAGGAAAATACTGAGCAAGCGAAAGAATCCCTGATTCTCTTTTAAGCAAAGCATTCCTGAAAAGGACATATAACAATTTTTTTCTATGATTATCATCTTTGAATCTTTTCAAGAAATTTGCGAACATCTCATCATCTTGTTGTACCACTTATAAAATTCCCTCAAGTAAATCACTTTGCTTTATGTTACATGAATAGTTATGAATGAACAACTCTTTAATTTCTGGAATTTATGGACTGCGTTTGATGACAAACATCTGAACCGTATTAATGCATCATTCTGCAAACTGCTAGAAAAGAATCTTGCCATTATTAATGTGTTTTCTAGATAGAGTTTCATCATTTGTTCATAATTGAAGATATATATGATCATTGGGATCTGTATCTCCCTTATATTCTAAAGGTATCTAGATGAAACTTTTCAAGAAGATGATATTCTCGTACTTCTCTTGATAGTGGACCATCTTTGAATGTATATGTAGGGTTAGTTCTTGGTTTATTGATCAATAGCTTGAACAAGTCCTATTTTTTCTTAAACATTATGCCCGTCTTAGAGTCCACAGATTCATGAACCGAGTTCATTGTAAAATTGGGCTTGGCTCAGAAAATACATGTCTTGGTGTTGACAAGTATTGATTTTCCATTGAGCTATAATTTATAAATTATTGCCTCAATTGATCTTGTAGATATTTTGGAAAAGCTGTTTTAGGTAGTAGAAGTATGTTAAGATATGTAAAGGTTGTTGCACAATTGCAGGTATTGGGGTTGTTGTTGTTAGAATTAAAAATGTATTGTTTACTTAAAATTAATTGTGTTACTTAATATATCTTAAAGGGACCTAGGGTCACTAGTCCAAACTTGGGGTGAAAAATTAAAGCCATCCATTTTCACTTCTTAGTGAATGAGAAACCTTTGGTTTGTCCCATATTGGGCAAACCAATGAGGAAGTTTATCCTTATCACCACAAACGTTCTATATAAGGAAATAGAACTAGTGGATTGGATATGGACTTAGGAAATGGACTAGTGGGCAAATACACAGATGTGCGGTGCTTCGCACCGAAGCACCGCGGGTTTGCGGAGCTTGCGTGTGCTTTTGCGCGAGCCTTACGTGTGCCTGCGAGTGCATACGTGTACCCATCAAAGATCCAACGGTTTTATATTTTAATTCTATACATTAAATATTTGACCGTTTTGTATTTATAAAATTAAATCAGATTTAATAAACAAAATCTTTTAATTAAATATCTCGAATTTAATATGTTGAATTAAATGAATTTTGACCGTTTGAAAAATCAACAGTCTTCTTCTTCTTTAAAAGAAAAACAAAAATCAGATTTTCACTTATCCCATTCGCAGCCACTGACCTGACGACTTTTCCCCTCTTCTTGCTTTGTATGCGCACTAGTTTATTTTTTTCATCTTCTTCTACTGTTAAGTTCACAACGGGCCAACGAGTTTTTCTAACTGGATTGGTATCAGGTGGTTTTATCCTGGATTCAATTTGTCATCTCTAAAGGTATAGCAACACCTTTCTAGAGGTGTACCTGACAAATATCGAGTTAAAGGCAGTCTGTTGAACATGCGACTCCATCTCTCTGTGCTTGTGTGATTGTCTGAAGTGTGTTATCTGTTCTAACCCTTAACTACTTTCAAGCTTCTGTTTGGTTTTTTTCACTGTTACAGGAATATTCTCCAACATTCTTAACTCGATATTTTGTTTAATTTGAAAATTGTACTGCTGTAACAATGGTGAAGACTGATGTTGACAGACCTCAGAAATTTTCTGGAAAGGACTTCAAGAGATGGCAGTCAAAAATGTTATTTTTCCTGAGTTTCCACATGCTAGATGATATGGTTCTGACGTTTGATGAGTCACTGAATGAACCTGAAAAATTACAGGACTTAGAAAGTTGGAAGAGAAGTAATTATATGGACAAAAATCATATCTTAAACTGCCTAGAAGATGCTTTATATGATTTTTACAATGCTAAGGATAATTTTAATGCTTACAATTTATGGACTGCACTACAAGATAAATATGAAGCAGAAACAACATGAAGTAAAAAATTCCCGGTTGCACGTTTTCTGGAATATAAAATGATAAATGATAAATCAGTGGTTGATCAGTTTCTGGAGCTGCAAAAAATTATTAATGAAATAATTGCTGAAGGAATGGTTATTGACGAAACATTTCAAGTTTCTGTTGTTACTGAAAAATTGCCAAATTCCTGGGCTGAATACAAGAGAAGACTAAGGCATGAAACTAGTGAAATTTCCATGGTAGAATTGGGCAAGAAAATCCAAGTTGAAGAATTGCTGTGTTCAAAGGACAAGAATGTTTCTTCTGCAAGAGACATGTCAAACAAAGTTCACGTTATCGAACACAAATTTGCTAATCTTAGTCTGGACCACAACAAGCGCAAGCCTGGACCGCAAAGAAAAGGTACCTTTCAAAAACCAAAATCTGCTATTGGTAAAATTAAGGGAGCATGTTATGTTTGTGGTTTGTCTGGCCATATGGAAATTCATTGTAGAAAACGCAAAGATGCGAATTTTAAGAAAACAAATGTAAATTTAGTTGAAAGTAGTAAAAATAAGTTTTCTGGCACGGTGTCTGAGGTTAACTTAGTTACCAATGTGAGAGACTGGTGGGTAGACTCTGGAGCTACCAAACATGTCTGCGGATGTAAAGACATGTTCACCTCCTATCAGATGGTAGAAGAATGAGAAAAACTCTATATGGGTAATTCATCTGCAGCACAAGTTGCAGGAAAAGGAAAAATTTCGCTGAAGCTCTCTTCTGGGGAAATCCTCACATTGAATGAAGTTTTACATGTACCAGACATCTGCAAGAATCTCGTTTCAAGTGGTGTGCTAGATGATAAGGGCTTTAAGATTGTTTTTGAGTCTGGGAAAGTGATTATCACTAAGGGAAAGGATTTTGTGGGAAAGGGATATAATGCTGAAGGCCTATACAAATTATCTGTAACCTCTGTTGAAGTTAATAAAATTGATTCTTCTTATGTTGTTGTCTCATTGAATATCTGGCATAGTAGACTTGGTCATGTTAATTATAAATCAATGAACAAATTGGCAAACTATGGCTGCATTGCAAAATTAAATTTGGAATATGAACCTAAATGTGAAGTTTGTATAGAATCAAAATATGCAAAGAAGCCCTTTAAGAAAAATGTTCACAGAAATTCTAATCCCTTAGAGTTAATTCACTCAGACTTAGTTGATATGAAATCAATCCAAACCAGAGGTGGTAAAAAATGGTTTGTCACTTTCATAGATGACTGTACTAGATACTGTCATATTTACTTGCTTAAAGGAAAAGATGATGCTTTAGAAGCATTTAAATTATATAAATTAGAAGTAGAAAACCAATTGAACACCACAATTAAAACCATTAGATCTGACTGTGGAGGTGAATATGTAATCCCTATAGGAGACTTTTGTGCACAACATGGCATTATTCATGAGGTAACTCCTCCTTATTCACCACAATCTAATGGAGTGGCTGAACGGAAAAACCGAACCCTTAAGGAGATGATGAATGCCATGTTAATCAGTTCAGGACTACCGGTGAACTTGTGGGGGGAGGCCGTCCTCTCAGCTTGCTATATCCTGAACAGAGTGCCCCTTAAAGGATCCGTCAAATCACCGTATGAATTATGGAAAGGCAAACAACCCTCTTACGGATACCTCAAAGTGTGGGGGTGTTTAGCTAAGGTCTCTATTCCTCCACCTAAGAGGACTAAAATAGGACCTAAAACAGTTGATTGTGTCTTCATAGGATATCCCGAACACACCACTGCTTATAGGTTTATGGTTGTGAGTTCTGAATACTCATAAATTGGTGTGAACACCATTATGGAATCTAGGGATGATACATTTTTTGAAAACGTGTTTCCGTTGAAATCTGAATCTCGCATGATATGTGATGATCCCCTATATGTCCCTTCTTCTAGCCATATTTTACCAGTAGAAGAAGATGAACCTGTTTATGAATCTAGAAGAGGAAAAGACTTAGAATAGAAAAATCTTTTGCGCCAGACTTCATAACCTGTTTAGTTGAAACTGATCCACAAACCTATAAAGAGGCCATAACTTCGTCTGAAGCTCCATGGTGGAAAGAATTCACTATTAGTGAGATGGATTCTATTGTTCAGAATGAAACCTAGGAGATAGTAGATTTACCTCCAGGGTGCAAACCCATAGGCTGTAAATGGATCTTCAAGAGAAAACGTAAGGTAGATGGAACTGTGGAAAAGTGTAAAGCTAGACTAGTAGCTAAAGGATATAAACAAATAGAAGGTGTAGATTTCTTTGACACTTATTCACATGTCACTAGAATTACTTCCATTAGGATGCTAATTGCAATCGCTGCAATTCATAACCTAGAAATACATCAAATGGATGTAAAAATTGTGTTCCTAAATGGTGAATTAGATGAAGAAATTTATATGGACCAACCCGAAGGCTTTGTAGTGAAGGGTTATGAAAACAAAGTGTGTAGACTTAAAAAGTCTTTATATGGCTTGAAACAAGCACCGAAAAATGGCATGAAAAATTTGATCATGTAATGTTCTCTAGTGGATTTAAAATAAATGAAGCTGACAAATGTGTGTACAATAAATCTATAAATGATGCATGTGTGATTGTATGCTTGTATGTTGATGATATGCTTATACTAGGTACAACCTTAGAAATCATTAATTCCACTAAGAACATGTTGAGTGAGAACTTTGACATGAAAGACTTAGGTCCTGCTGATGTAATCCTAGGGATGAAAATTAGAAAGGAGTCTAATGGATTCAGTCTTAGTAAATCTCATTATGTTGAATCAGTTCTTAAGAAATTTAACCAGTTTGATAGTAAACCAGCAAGTACTCCATTTGACCCTTCTTGCAAACTCAAGAAAAACAAAGGCAATGGAGTCTCGCAACTTGAATATTCACGTGTCATAGAAAGTCTGATGTATTTAATGAACTGCATAAGACCAGACATTGCCTATGTTGTGAGTAGACTAAGTAGGTATACCTGTAATCCGGAACATGAGCATTGGGATGCACTTTTCAGAGTGTTGAGGTATCTTAAATACACTTTAAACTACTGTTTGAGTTATGAAAGACACCCTGCTGTCCTTGAAGGATACTGTGATGCAAACTGGATAGCATACTCAGAGGAGTCTAAGTCTACGAATGGATACGTATTCAGTCTAGGCTGTGGATCAGTGTCTTGGAAGAGTTCCAAACAAACCTGTATCGCTCAATCCACTATGGAATCCGAGTTTATTGCGTTAGATAAAGCAGGAGAGGAAGCCGCTTGGCTAAGATGCTTTTTAGAAGACATTCCTCTCTGGCATAGGCCTGTGCCAGCTATATCTATACATTGTGATAGTCAAGCTGCAATATCTAATGCTAAAAAAAGCAACTATAACGGAAAATCTATTCATATTAGGAGAAGACACAATTCTCTAAAACAACTAATCTCAACTGGCGTTATTTCTGTTGACTTTGTGAGGTCTAAGGAGAATATCACGGACCCTTTGACGAAAGGCTTGTCCAAGGAGATAGTTAGTAATGCATCGAGGGGGATGGGACTTAAGCTCATAAATTAAAACTTGCCATGAAGGATACTCAACCTTGATGACTGGAGATCCCAAGATCAAGGTTTTGAATGAGACAACTAATTTGTGGCGGGCAAATCAAACACTATCAGGGAATTATTTTCTCAGTCCCTTCCCTATGGTGTAGAAGTGATAGTGTGACTGCATGTGAGGATGACTTATAGTAAAGTCTTAATGAGTTCTATAGTTTCAATTTAAGATTGAAATGGGGTGTAGCAGTTAACACTCTTGATAGAACTCACCTATCTGAATGAGGAAGTGGGTCGCTTCCTATGAGAATTGAGTTGATTCTCTAGAGCATTCTGAGAAACCGGATATGTCCAGGGCCAAAACGAACACAACGGCGTGAACTTAACAGCACTCTTGAGAGATATCTCGCGTAAGGAGCTATTGATGAATTACACCAAACTATGGCAGTTCAAGACATTGCGTTCACTGTCCATCAAGTAGTTCCGGTACTTCTCACTAAGCAGAGGTTCAATTCCTTATGGACACCTATTGCTTAAGAGGTATTTCTCGTTTTCCGGTTTTCTGATTTATCGCTTTCTTCATTCATGTGGGGGATTGTTAGAATTAAAAATGTATTTCTTACTTAAAATTAATTTTGTTACTTAATATATGTTAAAGGGACCTAGGGTCACTAGTCCAAACTTGGGGTGAAAAATTAAAGCCATCAATTTTCACTTCTTAGTGAATGAGAAACCTTTGGTTTGTCCCATATTGGGCAAACCAAGGAGGAAGTTTATCCTTATTACCACAAACGTTCTATATAAGGAAAAAGAACTAGTGGATTGGATATGGACTTAGGAAATGGACTAGTGGGCAAATGCACACATGTGCAGTGCTTCGCACCGAAGCACCGCGGGCTTGCGGAGCTTGCGTGTGCTTTTGCGTGAGCCTTGGCGTGTGCCTTTGTGTGTGCCTTGCGAGTGTATACGTGTACCCATCAAAGATCCAACGGTTTTATATTTTAATTCTATACATTAAATATTTGATAGTTTTGTATTTATAAAATTAAATCAGATTTAATAAACAAAATCTTTTAATTAAATATCTCGAATTTAATATGTTGAATTAAATGAATTTTGACCGTTTGAAAAATCAACAATCTTCTTCTTCTTTAAAAGAAAAACAAAAATCAGATTTTCACTTATCCCAGTCGCAGCCACTGACCTGACGACTTTTCCCCTCTTCTTGCTTTGTATGCCCACTAGTTTATTTTTTCATATTCTTCTACTGTTAAGTTCACAACGGGCCAACGAGTTTTGCTAACTGGGTTGGTATCAGGTGATTTTATCCTAGATTCGATTTGTCATCTCTAAAGGTATAGCAACACCTTTCTAAAGGTGTACCTGACAAATATCGAGTTAAGGGCAGTCTGTTGAACAGGCGAATCCATCTCTCTGTGCTTGTGTGATTGTATGAAGTGTGTTATCTATTCTAACTCTTAACTAATTTCAAGATTTTATTTGGTTTGTTCACTGTTACAGGAATATTCTCCAACAGTTGTTTCAGGTGGTGGTAGAGTCATCTTATTGACTTTCTCAGCTAGAGTGCTTACTCACCGTAACAAGTCTTAGAATATTTCGTACGATACAGGTGTAGTATTTAGAGATGAAGGACTAGATGATTTCCTCTTTTCCGTAGGTGTAGTTGTAAATTCAATTAGCACTGATGCAGGCTGACTGTATGGGCATATAACAGTTGATGATGTAATTGGTGATACGATTTCTGGATTAGGTATTACAGGTCCAGATCCAATTGACGTGTTAATACAATCTGAAACATCTGAAGAATATGTAGGTATTGCAGGTGCAATAGCTGGTGTTGACACCACTGGTGTAATTACTGTTGTAGGTGTGGATTTTCTCATAGATGATGTTACTCTAGGTCGAGGTGGTAATATGCTCTTCTGTACTGGTGTTGTCATTTGTTGCTTTTATTATACCATATGAAAAAGTTTTTGTAAGATAATATATATATATATATAATTATAAATACTTGAACAAGAGAATTTAGATTTAACTCAATTTTAATAAGACGCTTAGATTAAACGCTAACTGGACGACTATAATTATACCAGATAAAAATTAATTAAGAATCATTAATCTAAGATTTAGAATACTATTTTATCAGATCTAAATATTGATGTGAAATTTTACCAACACAAATGTAAATATGGTAATTAAACAACCATTAATTGATGGCTAGATCTACATATTCATATGTAATATTACATGGAAAAGTTATGTTTGTTAAATTACCAACACAACAACATATTTGTAACCCTAAAAAGCTACAAAATAGATTTGAAAGATCAAATCCAGATAAATAAAAGGAGATAACATAAACATGTAGTAATGATTTGATATAAAGAATTCAACAAATGACTATATTATAAAACTTCTCTGAAATCAGTGATGATAATGCTTATGCATGTAAATCAACATGAATGATATATTAAATTTGTTGAAAATATGATGTTTCATCGTAATCAGTGCTAGAAATCATCAACGATGATCCGTTTTTAATCAAAAAAACCAATAATTGATTAATTTACTCAAATCTTATCAAAATCATCATGCTATGCGATTTCAATTATTATAAGATATAAAAAGATATAAAACTGAAGAAATCAACGTTTCAATTCTGAATAAAATCTAAATTCATCTGGTAAATCTAGAAAAATCATCGGAACATATTGAAACTTTCTTGGAAATCATTTTCTTTCAAAATTACAATTACAGGTTAAACATGCATCAAATAATGATCTAAACCTTAATCTAGATGGAAATCAAAATCATGATGCAACCTATTTTTAGCGCCAAATATGATACATATATCTTTTTGGATTCGATTATGTACCTACACAATGATCCGGTCCATATTCTTTTGTTAGATTAATCACCTTTCACTTATTCAATCTTTAGTAATGGTCTTAGTACAATTAGGGTTTCTCAATTATCGTTTAAGTCGGTTAGGAATTATAGAACTAAAGAGAATTGTAAGAGAGAGACAGCACGAAAAGTGTAAATTCTTATGGATCAAGTTTCCTAATGGAATTGTTCTCTCTGCAATATGTACATACAATATAATTATTACACTAAAAGTGTGATTAATGAGGGACCATTTATGTGATGTCATGGTCCACTTAGATTTAGCTTTCCCGCCAAGTAACTCCCACGACCTGAACTTGATTCTCTCTCTTACATCATAATCCTAGCTCCAGGTCTCGAGTCTCAGGTCTTGACGCTTGACTGCTTCGGGTCCTATCTTAACTTCTCGCTCCAGAACTCAGGTCTTGGATGTGACATATTCTCAAAATCCAGGTCTTGCACGTGACCATTTCTTAAACTCCAGGTTTCCACGTGATAGAGATTTGATCTTCAGATCTCGACCTGGGTTCTATCTCAGCGCTTAGCTCTAACCTACAACTGTCAGTTATCAATAGATGCTATATTTTGTTCATCAACAACATTGCCCCAATAATTTTTCAGCAAAGTCACGAATAATAATAGTAATAATAACAAAAAAACCTGAGTTAGAGTTTTTAGATTTTATAAAAGCATTAATGTTTATTTTTATCCAGTTTACTGGAGGTTTCTACCATTTTTCAATCTTATTTATGCAATTATTTAGAATTCTGGTCTGTTGAGGATGAGAAGTTCTCATGTAGTGTTTGATTCCATGCACTATGTTATTAGGATTATGTAATCTATTTTCAAACACCTTCTCATATTTGGTTTTCCAGATGTGCCATAGAGTGCAAGCAACTAAGTTAGCAAGATTAGTATATTTGGATTCAAGAGAATTAGAGTCATAAAATTATATAATTAAGGATCCAACCTTCAAGAATGTTGTGAATGTCTTTTGATTGTTGTAGGGCCCCAAAGACTCTACATCATACTCTGTCTGAGTAATTGTAATTTGTTAGCAGATGCGAGCTTGTTTCTTCCTCCTGGGCGCAAAAAGGGAAGACCTTGTTGATGTCATCTCTATATCTACTCATTTTCTTGTTGATATGAAGAATGCCCTGACAACATTTCCAAAGAAATTGTTACTCTTTGTGTGGGATTTCCATATGCAAAAGTTGTAGCCAGTATTTTTCTTGCATTTGAATATTTTTTTTTGATGTTGTTGTTGATCTCTTATGAGTTATCTATAAACTGATCTTGTTGTGAATACACCATATTTAGTCAGGGACTATCTTAGATTTTCTGTGTCATACTTCAAAAAATACTACTCCCTCCGTCTTTTTCTATTAGTCCGCTTTGACAAAGTCAAAATATTAAAGAGGCCGGAGGACTATCCAAATCTACCCCTATTAAATATTATATTATTACTAAAAATAAAAATAAAGTGCAGCATTTAAAAAATATATATATTTGGTAATTTCATTATTATTTGAAATGTTTAAAAGAAGATAAAAACAAATATTTTTAGATGTTTTTATTGTTATCTTTAAAGAATTTAACATTTTTAGTTGTAATAAAAAAAAATGAAGATAAATAAGAAAGATATTAGATAAATTTGTTTCTTTATTTACAGAGATAATTTGATATTTTAGATTGAGTTATATTAAAAATAATTTTATAATTATAAAAAATTAAGGATATATTAAATAGTTTAATGAAAAATATTACTATAAACATAACTGACAACTATTTTACGACTGAAAAAATAGAATAAAAATAATATAAAAAACTGAGAATGTATTACCTTACTTCACATCGATAATTCGAGAAATAAATAAAAAACCAAGATCAATTGTTATATTTTATAAAATGGTAAGACTATTATCAAAATCGAATTTGTTATATCTGCTCTCAAGATTTTCTTTAAAAAATAACTCTAAAGATAGGCGTGTGATCTCCACGTTGTAAATTTAGTTCATATATGTCTTTCTAACAAAACCCATATTCTCTAATGAATACAGAAGAACATTGGGGATATTTATAGGGTTCATTATTTTCGAACAACAGATTGGAAATCGAGGTTTTATGGCTGGGTTTGATTATCTTATTCAAATTCTGAAATTCTCCTAGACTCGCTATCTCGTCTCGACGAGATATTGGACGGATCAAGTGTGCATCTATTGTCGGGATTGTAAGATTCTCGCTTCAAGGGCGAGACCCTAAATTTCGGCGTCGATAGAATTTCACATAGACAGTCAAAGTACCACCGTCAGTTTTTTTTTTTTTTTTTTTTTCTTTTGAGAATAATACCACCGTCAGCTGACATTACTTTGAAGCCAAAGAAATCCGCCTAGATTCTAATCGCGCGGATTCAACTTCCCCTTTCTAACTTGTCTTATAAGAATTTAACCAGAACCCGATTTACACCCCGATTCCAAGGGTTCATACTTTTCCCAATCTCAACTTCTTTCTTTTCTCATTTGCTAAACCCTTAATCATTTTCTTCAACACCAATGTCTTTTCTTTAAAACCCCTTTTCAATCGAACGTATTATAAATCCTAAAATCAATGTTTGCATCAAAAATCACTACATGTGCAGCAGCTTTAACTGTTGCAGCGGCAACTGCTACATTAAATAATCCTGTTTACGCTGATGGAGCTTTCCGATTCTCTCCGTTTTCTTCATCTTCTTCGTCTTCACAGAACAATGAAACAACTGTCTCAAAGGATGAAATATCGTCTGTGGATGATGATTCAAAAGGGGGTTTTGACCCTGAGTCGTTAGAGAGTGCGGCTAAAGCTCTTAGAGAGATTAATAATAGTCGATACTCTAAAGAGGTTCTTAATTTTTACCGTTTTCCCTGTTTATTTATTCAATTTGATCAAAGAAAGTCTTATTGAGTTTTTCTTGTCTTGTGTTTTTAGGTTTTCAAACTGATGAAGATGCAGGAACAGACTCGTTTGAAAGATTTAGAAGCTGAGAAGGCTGAATTTTTGGCAAGGCAAGCTCAGAATGACATTGTAAGTGTTTTTCTCTGTTGCCCAAGTAATTAATGAACTTGAAATTTAGGTTTTGGGTTTTGCTTGCTGAGCAATTTTTTTAATCTAGGGATAATTTGTAGATATGTAAGCAAAATTATCAGTTCATTTATTGTTTTAATGTATTAGAATTTCTTTTGTATCGAATTAGTTACCAATCTCTCCGAACAAATAATAAGTGGTCCACCTTCGGGTTACAGCTTTGTGGATTTCTAGGAGTATTACTTGGAGATAAGAACCTAACTAACCTTAGAAACGGAAGCATAGAGAAGTTGTGTAAGTTCCCTATTGCAGCCCCTTGGGTACCTGATTAAATGCATTCACCAAATTGGTAGGTTTTTCTGGGATTAGTTAATTTTCTGTCTATCAAAGCATGAAATGATATCTAGCTAGGTAGCACGGTAGTTAGGCTATCTGTTGTTGTCAATTATCATTCACCCCCAGTAGTCAATGGGCAATTCCTGTACATCACTTGAGAACCACTCTTCGATATAAGGATAAATTATCCTTAGGAGTGGCTTTACAAGGGAAAGGAAAGCAGCTTGAACTCTAGATATATATTTAGAGAATCTTATGTTTGACTTGATTTATTATACACTGCGCATTCAAAAGTTTTTCCTAAATGAAATTTTGCTCTTTGCTTATCCAAGTCATATTTTCTTACAACTGTGAACTTGCATCTGTAGGATCGGCAAAGGAAAATGGCTCAAGAGCAATTTAACCTATTACAGCAAGATGCGCAAGCAAAAGCACAAATATTGCGCTATGAAGATGAGTTGGCAAGGAAAAGAATGCAGGTTACAAGAATATTATATATGTACATTCATTATAAATTTAGGAACTTGAACTCATTATATTTCAAGAGATGCATAGTATATTAACCTAGTCACAGAATGGCAGAAAGGCCTTGTTTTAGTTCACAAAAGAATTATCCAGATGTTTTGTAACTGTAGTAAAAATATTTAAACGGATCTCTTGTTTTCGTGAAGTACAAATGTAGAAGAGAGGTTGGTGCCTGGTGGTGAGATTTATAAGGCTGACCAGGTTGTTAAAAGATTATACTGCGTCAGTAATTTGGTCTGTGCATCAGATCAGAGTCTGAGAGAGTGTATTCTTTGGAGTTAGATGATACATGATTATTCCTACTCATCAAGAAAAGTTCTGATCTTCAACCATTAATTGGTGCTTGTTTTTTTAAAAATTTTTAGACTGATCACGAGTCGGGGAGGCGTCACAATGCTGAATTGGTTAGGCTGCAAGAGGAATCCGCTGCTAAACAGGAGGCAAGTAAACGTGCCACAGAAGAGCAAATCCAAGCTCAGTTACGACAAACAGAGAAAGAAAATGCTGAAATAGAGCGTGAAACAGTAAGATTGAAAATTGAAGAAGAAGCTAAAGGTCGGGCCCTTGAGGAAAGACTGTCTGAAGATGTTAACAGAAGAATGCTTGTACAATCTCTGAATGGTGAAACAGAGAATTGGCTTTCAGCAATAAATACAACTTTTGGTCACATCGAAGGTAGACAACTGATAACTTACCTTCATTTTTCTGTTCTGTTATTTGATCGGAGTCATCAGACTTTTAATCGGATAAATGTAACAATCTGATGCAAGACTTACATGGGATCATGTGAAAGGAATCAAACTGCTTGATGCAGTAAACCAAGTCCAGTTGTTACGAGCCAGTGCAGTTTGTTTGAGTTATATTGGATATATGGAACTGTACTTACTATACTTACCTCCACATGTTCGTTCATTCTGGACAACTTGGCTTGCGAGTTTTTGACCCTTTAGTCGATAGGTTGTTGAATGTCATAGCAAATTTGATTAGCATCATCTGCTCCATGAAAAGTACAGACATTCTGCATGTGCTTTGCTAATGTTTATAGTTTGCTTATTCTGGTTGAAAGTGGAAAAGATCCTCTTGATATAATGGTCTCTCAATGCGATTTGTAGGAGGTTTCAGGATTTTGTTTACAGACCAGACAAAGTTGCTTATGGCTGTTGGAGGAGTCACAGCACTAGCTGCAGGCATTTATACTACAAGGTGTGCATGCTATGCCCATCATTTTTCATTAACGTTCTGTTTTATGCTTATTGCTTGTACAATTAATGACTTGTTCTCAATAAAGAAAAAGTAACTACTTGTTGGATTTTATGTACTGTATTCTGATATTGGTGCTCTCTTTCTCTAATACTAAATCTATTGTAGAATGAGAGTATGTGTATCATTTTTCCCCATCGTCCTGCTTTATGTTTATGGGTCGTATAGTTAATAATTTAATAACTTGTTGGATTTATGTTGGGACTGTTATACTGATATTGGTGTTGTCTTATCTAATCCTAAATCTGTTGTAGAATGAGAAAAATGCTTGTCCTTGTGTTTTGTGAATTAGTTTATAGAAAGAAATACTAAGCATTTATTGGCTGTACCTATCTGTGGCATGCTTTTGATGATTGCTCCATCAAGAACTCATCAAATTCGAACTAGTTGATTATCGTAATTCTTATGCACTGTTCCTTTTGTAAACTACCAGCTCAAAACTACTTCCTCTAGACATGACTTGCATTTTATGCTTATTTCTGGTTGATAAAATGTAACAAACAGCGAGTAGAAGAGTTTTCACATCTCATTGTTCAGTATAAATCCTGAATTTTCGTTTACAATTCTACCAGAAGTTTTACAAATGGAATAAATACACCCTAAGAGGTGTTGATATTATTTTCCTGCATTGACAGAGAAGGTGCAAGAGTAACTTGGGGTTACATCAATCGGATACTGGGCCAGCCATCACTGATCCGAGAATCATCAATTGCCAAATACCCGTGGTCAGGGATGGTTACGAGTGGTGTGGGTAAGCTATTTAAGAATAGCACCACAGTTGGAGGAATGGGCTTTATGCAAAACAAAACCAATTTCGGTAGCATAGTTCTTCACCCTTCACTGCAGAGGCGGATAGAGCAACTTGCCCGGGCCACTGCAAATACCAAGACTCATCAGGCACCATTTCGAAACATGCTTTTCTATGGTCCCCCTGGGACTGGTAAAACCATGATTGCGAAAGAGATAGCTCGGAAATCCGTAATTATCTACTTTATCCTCAATTATCTGCCCTTCATATTCCTACCTTGAATTATGAAATGATATAGTATCCATGTTTTTGTTTTAATAAAGGATATAGTATACACGTGCACGGAGCCTTCTCACTTCTCTTTTGGACATGTGCAGGGTCTGGATTATGCCATGATGACAGGAGGAGATGTGGCCCCATTGGGTGCTGAGGCTGTTACCAAAATCCATCAGCTATTTGATTGGGCAAAAAAATCAAACAAAGGCCTCTTACTATTCATCGACGAGGCTGATGCATTCCTCTGCGAGTAAGTTGCATATCTAAATCACTGTACAGTGTAGGTTGCTTTCGTTTTCTCATAAACCAAGTTTTGTTAGTCGTGAATTACCCCACTTTCCATCTGAATGAGTTCTGCTTATTACGGGAGGGGAAGAAGGCCAAACAAGAAATACTGAAGCGGTGTTTGGTACCTCCCATGTTACTGGCAGCTCAAATATAATAGCCTAATAGGCAAATTCTTTGCTGTCAAACGTGAGCAGCTCGTTCGAGTATTCACCAATGGTTTCGATTCATAGGGTTGGTGCCTCGCATCACTCAAATTCATCAGGAAAATGCGATGGCACTCTCTTCACTGCAGTTTGCTCGAATTGGGCGCCTTGAGGAATTTTCGGTTGCCAACACTGCGCCCAAAGCGGTATCTTGTAAGAAATGTTCCATTTTAGGTGTAGGCGCGCATATTCGCCAATTGGCCTCGCGACTGGCCTCGCGACCCAGACAACATCTGACAGATTATAACTTTGTTCAATGTTTCTCATGCATAACCTTTGGTTTACCCAGTTCTTCAGTCAGCAGCTTCAATCCTAAGTTTTCCTTTTTATATTTATCCTTTAGGATTGTGTATTTGCCCAGTCTTTTAACCTTTTCTTTTCTTGATGCAGGCGCAATAGTATTCATATGAGTGAAGCTCAGCGTAGTGCACTTAATGCATTGCTCTTTCGAACTGGAGATCAATCACGAGATATCGTTCTTGTACTTGCGACCAACAGACCAGGCGATCTTGACAGTGCTATTACAGACCGTATAGATGAAGTTATTGAATTCCCACTCCCAGGTGAGGAAGAGCGTTCCAAACTATTGAACCTCTACTTGAAAAAATACCTCAAAAATGAGGACAAGAACGAGTCAGGTTTAAAACTCATCTTGAAGAAAAAGCCTAAGCAGATTACCGTAAAGGATTTGCCCGAGGATCAGATAAGGGAGGCTGCACGTAAGACGGATGGTTTATCCGGACGAGAAATAGCAAAACTCGTGGCTAGTATTCAAGCAGCTGTGTATGGAAAGTCCGACTGCGTGTTGGATTCCCATCTATTCAACGAGATTGTAGATTATAAAGTAGCTGAACATCACAGGAGGAAAGAACTTGTAGTTTGAAGGGGGCTAGTGAGCGCAAAAAGCATGAAATGTTTTGTCACTGGATTTAAATTTTACGTTGCAATACGCGAATAGTTTAGGAAATGAAGTCTATTCAGATGCGAATTTAGTGACTTCAATTAGAAGCGACATGTTTGATGAGTTGCCGACTTTTATTTTGTTCGGTGATATCCTAAGAGCTAACTGTACCCAATTCTTTTTATGCCGAAGTTATTGGGTCATCTCAAAATTCTTGATACGAAATAGGGCAAATTTTGTATTTGAAATAATTCAAGCCATGTCTAATACTTTTAAAACTACCAATTTTAGTTAAAAAGGAATGATATTATAACTTGAATAATAGAAATCTTATTATGAATCATCCATAAAGCTGTTACACTGTTGTCTAATTTGTCACTGAATAACACTCAAACAAACTGGCCGAGTATCAAGTAACATCATAATCAATATATTTCAGGGAAGCTTCTCATTCCAAAATTTGCTGTGGTAAGCAAGTCAAAACGGAATATTGCTGTTGTATAGTTGAATTAAAATTGGTAAAAGGTTGAGAGATGTGGTTGTTAGCGTGCAACATGAGTTTGGCCAAATCAAGAATGCTTTAATACCAGAAGTGATCAAAATAACTCTGCACGAACTCCATTGGCTAAATATCCTTGTGGTCCTAGACTTGAGCATGTTTCTTGAACTTCCTAATAGGGTTGTGGTCCAACCCTTAAATCGTGTCTCCTACATAAACAAGCAAACAGAAAACAACAACACGCTGAAAAGCTCAACGGCTTTGATGTCTCATTAAATCAAAAAGCTTAGAGGGAATTCTTTGACAAGAAGTTACATCTGTGAGTTTGAAGTTAGAAGAAAGGTAGTTAAGGAAACTTTAGAGAGACCGGTCACGAAAATTATTTCAAGATTTCCCAGTCACCTCTCATTTAGCTATTCAAATTTCTCTCTTTAGTTGAAGAAAATATCTACCTTTATGATAGGGTTCCCGTAAAAGATGATATCTTAAACACGTGGGTATATAGTTTCTGCCGTCCACGGTGTGATATTACGAGTTCGATACCATTTTCTTTTGGACAGATAGTAAGAGCAAGTTATGACGAAAGATTTCAATTGAGAACTCCGATGACTAATAACATTAAGAACACATTTTGGATGTTAATGAACAACAATGCCGGAGGAGAGCATGAGGGAAACTAAGACCTAGGGGTTCCTCTATCTCTCGGATCACATACACTCTTCAGTTTCTCTACACCAATCAATCTATCTACTACATTTTTCATTACAACTCTTTCTTCCTCATAACATGCTTGTTATTATGCATCCAAACTTTAAAAACTTGACGCTTAACACCCACTTCTGCACAAAAATGTTGCACTTCTTGTTCATCTTGTTTTTGAATTCTCCATCCAATCTTCTCCGCAAATTCCAACAATTTATCTTTCTGTTCTTGAGTGAATTTCGTTCTAAATCGTTTCTTTGATGAACCTGGGTGAGATGACTGCCCAATCCCGCCAAACATATTGTGTTCTTCGCTCGAGGACTCAGCACCACCGCCACTTCCACCGCCACCAAATGCCATCATCATTGGTTGAATTGGACCTGATGGAGGACTATTTGGCAACCCTAATTGATGAAACTTACTTTGATGTTGTTGTAGTGGTGTTGGCAGGAATGTTGTAGTTGGAGTTGTTAATGGATGATGAGAATGAGAGCGTGGAGGAACAACTGATCTACTTCCTCTATCATTCTTGTTACCGGGATTGTAACAATAGTAACAATTTGCACCTAATGAAGATTGCGATTCTCCATCAACTTCTTTCCTATGGAAGTTTCTATGACAATCACAAGCTGCACATTTCAAAGCTTCCCTTGTTCCTTGGTCGCCGCTTGGCATGAATTCTCCGCATCCATCAACAACATGCCCACCAATATTGGCCGCGTGATTCCTGAGACATTCGCGGTATCGGATTGTAGTAAGAGACTGCGTTGTTGACCCATCCGCAGCAATTGGTGAAGCAACTGGTGTATAAATACCTGCAATCGAAACTGGATCTGGATCCGGCTGGTTGTCAACAGGTTGTTGCACTCGTTGACGATGCTGCTGAAGTTGTTGTTGTTGGTGGTGGTGCTGGTGGTGATCTAGAACGTGATTTTGATAGAGATGATGAGCTGAAGTTGATCCATTGTTACTTCTTTCTCCTCCTCCTCCTCCTCTACCACTTGTTGGTGAAAGTAATGTTGTAGTAGCACTAAAAGATGGTTGTTGATCCCTAATAATTGATGGATTATTATTATAAGCTGATGATGATGAACTTGGTGGCATTGATCTTTTATCTGTCCCTCTAAATTCCATATCATCCAATTCAATTACTACCAGATTAATACTTCTCTTTTGCTCTCTCTATACACACACTACTTGTTCTTTTCAAACTCATCTCGTTTCATCATCAGAAAATAATCAAATTTAACACACTAAAACTAACTCTTTTTTATGGGTTTGTGGGTGTTAAACCCATCAAACCCATATTTCTCCACTAAAACCTTTATATGTATGCAAGTATGTTTGAAGAAAGCGAACAGAAAAGATATATAGAGAGACATCAACAAGACATTCTCAAAATGGATAAAAATAAAATAAAAACAGAAGATTTCTAGTTAAAAAACAAAGTACTGGGTCTTAATATAATACCTTAAACAAATAGATCCCATACGAAAAACATTTGAAACAGTAGAGCCAGAGAAAATAATTAGAGAGAGATGAAGAGAAGCAGCTAGGGTAGGTGAGTTTATTTTTTTCTTACCAACAGTCAAAGCTTAAAAAGCTTAATCTCTGTGTTTTGATTGAATGAAGATGATGAGTTAGAGATTAATCAACCGACAGAAACATGTTGTTCCACTTCAAACAGACTGCAGCAAGACATGGTCCCCCTTAAACCCTAATTATATTTGTGTATATTCTACACATAAACCACTAAAAATGTCTACCCATCAAATCTTTATCATTTTCTGTTGCTGCTTGCCTGTAACCCATCCTGCCCAGGATCATTTTTTTCTTGATCATTACCAAAATTTATGAAAGCCAAGAATGAATGACTTTAAAAAGTAAACAAAGTACAATAAGTAAGATCAGAGGAGAAGATGTTAATAAGCTAATGCTCCTGAGATTAGTATTGTGGGCTTGTGGGGGGAAATATGCAAGTAAATTGTGATAGGGTGGTCCACAAAATAGCATTTGTTCTTTTGTTTTTGGTGTCAGTCTCTCTCTCTCGAGTCTAAACTCTAAAGCCTTGAAACTATTATGCGCCTGCTGCACACCTCCTGCAACTCCACTGATGATCATCACTCGCAAAGAAAGAGGATGATACATTGATACCTTTCTAAACTATTAAGGCATCACTCCATCTTTATGTCTTTGTCCAAAATGCTTTGGTACTTGGTTTTAAATTTTAACTGTGATGAAGTAGTAGTGGTGGTAATGGTGCAGTGCATTTTGCTTTAGTCTATCAGAAAAAAACTTTACTGTAATGTTATGTTGCACCAACCAATCGGAAGTTTAAACGATATGATAACAAGAGAAGGAGGGAGAAAATGGATGCGCAGCTTGATCTTCTCTCTCTTTATTTTTACACTAGTGCCAATACATGGAACTGTAAAGATTAGCGGAGGATTCTATACTTACCGGGACATAATCGCGTGATTATATCCCGAATAGAGGAAGTTTGGGTGGGCTCCACCAAAGAAATTAACGGGGCATTTTTTTTATTTTTTTTAATACGCTAGAGTATCCGACAGGCAGACTGACCCATTACTATATCCATCCTGCTAAATGTAACTATACAACATAATAATAATAAAATGAATCATTATTACAAAATACAGAATACAATTATTACATGTTCCTTCTCTGCCTCTTAAGTTTAAACCCTAAAAACTTTAAAAATAAATGCTGAAGAGATATAATAATTATATATTATAGACAAACTGTAAATAACACGAATCACCTTAAATATAAGAAGCCGTGTAGGGGGATTAGTCCGAGTGGAGAGAAAAAAAAAAGGATTGAACTGAAAATCTTTTCTGGAGATATCCATTTTCCTGGAGAGACAGATAAGATATCTTGGCATAGCGGCATCTTAATACCACCGGGAACAGGAAAAAAAAATGCCGCGGATTCAAAAAAATGGAAAAATTGGATCTATGTCCAACGGATCACACCTATAAAGAAAAAGTTTTTTGTTTTGGTTCGACCCGTAATCACATATGAAATAGCGGACGGGATAAATTTAGCAACGCTTTTCCCCCACGACCTGTTGCAGGAAAGAGATAATGTGCAACTTCGAGTTGTCAATTATATTCTTTATGGAAATGGAAAACCAATTCGAGGGATTTATCACACAAGTATTCAATTAGTTCGAACTTGTTTAGTATTGAATTGGAACCAAGATAAAAAAGGTTCGTCTATAGAGGAGGTTCATGCTTCTTTTGTTGAAGTAAGGGTAAACAACCTGATTCGCTATTTCATAAGAATGGACTTAGTGAAGTCCCCTATTTCATATACCAGAAAAAGAAATGATCGGAGGGGGGCAGGATTAATATGGATCCCGGATAATGGATCAGATTGCACTAACCTCAATCCATTTTCGTTTTATTCCAAGGCAAGGATTCAACAAGCATTTACCCAACATCAAGGAACTATTCGTGCGTTGGTAAATCGAAATAAAGAATCCCAACCTTTGATCATTTTGTCATCATCTAATTGTTCTCGAATGGGTCCATTCAACGGTGTTAAATATAATGACAGTGTGACAACAAAAGAATCAATGAAAAGGGATCCCCTAATTTCCATTCTAAATTCATTGGGTCCTTTAGGGATTGTGCCTAAATTTGTGAATTTTTCTTCTTATCATTTAATAACTCATAATCAGATCTTGGTAAAAAAAATATTTGCTACTTGACAATTTAAAACAGACTTTCCAAGGACTTAAATATTATTTAATGGACGAAAGTGGGAGAATTTATAACCCCAATCTAGGAAGTCACATCATTTTGAATCCATTAAATTTGAATTGGTTTTTTCTCCAGCACGATTATTGTGAAGAGACAGCGACAATAATTAACCTTGGACAATTTATTTGTGAAAATGTATGTATATCCAAATATGGACCCCGCCTCAAAGCGGGTCAGGTTCTAATTATTCGTGTTGGCTCTTTAGTAATAAGATCGGCCAAACCCTACTTGGCTACGCCAGGAGCAACCGTCCATGGACATTATGGTGAAACCCTTTCTGAAGGAGATACATTAGTTACATTTATCTATGAAAAATCGAGATCAGGTGATATAACGCAGGGTCTTCCAAAAGTGGAACAGGTTTTAGAAGTGCGCTCGCTTGATTCAATATCAATGAACCTAGAAAAAAGGGTTGAAGGTTGGAACGAACGTATAACAAGAATTCTTGGAATTCCTTGGGGGTTTTTGATTGGCGCAGAGTTAACCATAGCACAAAGTCGTATCTCTTTGGTTAATAAGATTCAAAAAGTTTATCGATCCCAGGGGGTGCAAATCCACAATAGGCATATCGAGATTATTCTGCGTCAAATAACATCAAAAGTTTTGGTTTCGGAAGATGGAATGTCTAATGTTTTTTCACCCGGAGAACTTATTGGATTGTTGCGAGCGGAACGAACGGGACGAGCTTTGGAAGAAGCGATATGTTATAGAGCCGTCTTATTGGGAATAACGAGGGCGTCTCTGAATACTCAAAGTTTCATATCCGAGGCGAGTTTTCAAGAAACTGCTCGAGTTTTAGCAAAAGCCGCTCTACGAGGTCGTATCGATTGGTTGAAAGGTCTGAAAGAGAACGTTGTTCTGGGGGGGATGATACCTGTTGGTACCGGATTCAAAGGATTAGTGTATCATTCAAGGCAACACAGCAATATCCCTTTTGAACTAAAAAAGAATAACCTATTCCGAGGGGGGTTTAGAGATATTTTGTTCCAACACAAAGAATTATTTGATTCTTACATCCCAAAGAATATCCACGATCCATCAGAACAATTATTTACGGGATTTAATGATTCCTAAGAGCGGATTAATCCTTTTAACTTAACTTTAAACTATCTGGTCTAAAGATAATAGTGAATAGAAAGGAATTTATGGCTTGGCCCGTGTATCAACGGCCAATCTCTGGTAAAAGGTTCCATCGGAACAATTCTTTATTTAGTATTTAGGGTATCTCATCTCTTAAAAAAATGGGAAGCGTGGGGAGAAATGACAAAAAGATATTGGAACATTAATTTGGAAGAGATGATGGAAGCAGGAGTTCATTTTGGTCATGGTACTAGGAAATGGAATCCTAGAATGGCACCTTACATCTCTGCAAAGCGTAAAGGTATTCATATTACAAATCTTACTAGAACTGCTCGCTTTTTATCAGAAGCTTGTGATTTAGTTTTTGATGCAGCAAGTAAAGGAAAGCAATTCTTAATAGTTGGTACTAAAAATAAAGCAGTTGATTCAGTAGCATCGGCTGCAATAAGGGCTCGGTGTCATTATGTTAATAAAAAATGGCTCGGTGGCATGTCAACGAATTGGTCCACTACAGAAACGAGACTTCATAAGTTCAGGGATTTGAGAGCGGAACAAAAGAAGGGAAGACTCAACCGCCTTCCGAAACGAGATGCAGCAATGTTCAAGAGACAATTATATCACTTGCAAACATATCTAGGTGGGATCAAATATATGACGGGGTTACCTGATATTGTAATCATCGTTGATCAGCAAGAAGAATATACGGATCTTCGAGAATGTGTAACTTTGGGAATTCCAACGATTTGTTTAATCGATACAAATTGTGACTCGGATCTCGCAGATATTTCGATTCCAGCCAATGATGACGCTATAGCTTCAATCCGATTAATCCTTAACAAATTAGTATTCGCCATTTGTGAGGGCCGTTCTAGCTATATCCCAAATCGTTGATTAATAATAAGATAAGTCAATTACTTCGAGAACTCCATAGATTTTTTGAATCGGTTACTATATTCTGAATACCAAAAAAGAGATAAAAAAGCTGGGGATATTATGTGATTACTTGATATCCGAAAAATATGATTCAAGTAGACGAGTTGAGAAAGAGATAGTGGAATCAAAATAATTCCTTTTTTAGTTCTATTTCTGCCAGAGGACAATATGAATGTGCTACCATGTTCCGTCAACACATTAAAAGGGCTATACGATATATCCGGTGTGGAAGTAGGCCAACATTTCTATTGGCAAATGGGTGGTTTCCAAGTCCATGCCCAAGTCCTTATTACGTCATGGGTCGTAATTGCTATCTTATTAGGTTCAGCTGCTATAGCTGTTCGGAACCCACAAACTATTCCGACCAATGGTCAGAATTTCTTCGAATATGTCCTTGAATTCATTCGAGACTTGAGCAAAACTCAGATTGGAGAAGAGTATGGTCCTTGGGTTCCCTTTATTGGAACTATGTTCCTATTTATTTTTGTTTCTAACTGGTCAGGGGCTCTTTTACCTCGGAAAATAATACAGTTACCTCATGGGGAGTTAGCCGCACCTACGAATGATATAAATACTACCGTTGCTTTAGCTTTACTCACGTCCGTGGCATATTTCTATGCGGGTCTTACCAAAAAAGGGTTGGGTTATTTCGGTAAATACATTCAACCAACTCCAATCCTTTTACCAATTAACATCCTAGAAGATTTCACAAAACCCTTATCACTAAGTTTTCGGCTTTTCGGGAATATATTGGCTGATGAATTAGTAGTTGTTGTTCTTGTTTCTTTAATACCTTCAGTGGTTCCTATACCTGTCATGTTCCTTGGATTATTTACAAGCGGGATTCAAGCTCTTATTTTTGCAACTTTAGCCGCGGCTTATATAGGCGAAAATATACAAATTCTATTTTTTATAAAAATACCACATGTATATGCACGTGTCCAATTTATCAATGTACAGGAGAGTAATCCGGATTGCGCTGTCGGTATCCTAAGAGCAACCACAATGGCGCGACTAGAGTAAACGACCAAAGAGTAAAATTTTTACTCTTTGGTCCAGCCCAAGAACAACGGCGATATAGTCGCGTGGTGTTCTAGCAGTGCGTCTGGTGTTGGGCGGTCCCAGCGATGCGCTTGGAAACACGGACGAAATCCTAGGATAACGCTTGCTCGAGACGGTATTCCGGCGTAACGCTCGAAATGGGGCGGAGTCCTAAAGTAACGCCTGGTATTGGACGATACCCTATGACCACGCTCGAGAGACGGGCGGTATCCCAGAACCACGCATGATGGGGCGAAGTGCTAGTAGCCCGCTTGAATGAGTTGCACTTGTACGACTCGAGCGTGTGAGTTGAATGAAACAACGGTGTGCTAGCGCCCCGCCTGGAATTCCAAGGAACAGAGATTGTTACAAAGATATCCTAATCAGCGCGAAATGCTAGCAGCCCGCCCCATTATCATTTGCTTCTTCTCAGCCGAACCCTATTTTCTTTCTCCTGAACCCTTTGTTTTTCAACCGAACCCTCTTCCAAACCCTCTTCCCACTAGTACAAATTTGGGCTTACGTAACAGTTCAAAATCCTTAATCATGACAGTTCACGAATTAACTGTCACAAAAGAATAAGCTACGAGATATAAGCGACGGTTTCTTATCAAAACTCACACTAATAATGGTACAAAATCGTGACAGTTTATTAACTGTTACCTAATAGTTATATGATGACAGTTTTTGTAGAAAAATGTTAGTGTACATTGATGTATAATAACAGTTATAGAATGTTACTATTCTTAAGCTATTCTAACTGTTTTATATAAGAACTGTTATAGAAGTGTATAGCTATAGATGACTATTTCTTTTAATTACCGTCACTTTCATTTATAGTGACAGTTCTGATCCAAAACAGCTGATATTCATATAATTTATCATAAAACATTCTCAAACATACGATTGTTAGTTTTAGTTCTTAAAAGAAGATTTCCAACCCCAAAAAATTAGGCAAATCCCATCTCAAGATTTCTCACCCAAAAAAATCAGGCAAATCCCATCTCTCTCTTCTCTTGGATTTTTCTCTTACCAAAATCTGGGATTGCTTCAATCAACACTGAAAACAGCTCTGTTGTTAGGTTAGGGTAAAGGAAAATAGGATTTTCATTAACTCTTAGGTATTTTAGATCTGGGTTTTATATGCTCTAAATCTCTGAATCTTTTTTTGTCAAGCCTCAATCAAATCTAGGGTTGTATAAATCGTTTAAAAATAGCAAAATATGGGTTTGCTTCAATCAACACTGAAAACAGCTCTGTTGTTAGGTTAGGGTAAAGGAAAATAGGATTTTTCATTTACTCTTAGGTATTTTAGATCTGGGTTTTATATGCTCTAAATCTCTGAATCTTTTTTTGTCAAGCCTCAATCAAATCTAGGGTTGTATAAATCGTTTAAAAATAGCAAATTAGAAAAAACGGCAGCAGCATCTGGAAGAACTGGAGTTGTTAATGGTCTCCTTATTAAACTTCATCTCATTGGTGATAGCGGCAAGTTTTTCTTCTACTTCTCTATTTCTACTTTTTTGAAAATTAGCTCAGGAATTAAGTTTTTTTTTTTTATTTCATTTCGTTATCAGTGTTTTAATCAAGTATGATTTCATCAAATTGAGTGACTATGTGGATCATATTATTCTTTTTAATTAGTTACTTGTCCTTATGATCACCCATTCAGTTTCCTAATCTGAAAGGGTGTTTTTGGGGTTACTACCATTTTTCTATACGTTTTGCCTTTAGAGAATAGATTGAGCATATGATAAGTTATTGCCAGTAAAATTAAGATCATTTATTACTCTTCAAAGTTGTTAAACTTAACAATTGTTACCTTGGATTGCTCTTTCGCAGATACAATGGTGATGCACCTGCAACTACAATAGGACATTCAGAATCTACACGCTTGAGACAATCATGAGATCGGAAGTAAGTATGTTGCTCTCCCTTAAGTTCATTTCCAAAGCTGTTTTATAACTTAAAAGAATAAAAATGAACCAATCATATACCTTATATTTAGCTTCAGACCCTTTCTTTAGAGCATCATTAGAACTAATTTTAAATCTTTTATGTTCTCTACCACATTGAGTCACTTCTAACAGGATAACAATGAAAAAAAAGTCAGAAAACAAAGTAAATAAGTACTTGAAAGCAAAGGAAGAAAGTACTTGAAATGTATAAATAAAAACTTTTCATTCATTTAACAGCGAGAACATAGTTGTGGTTTCTCGGAGTGTTGAAACGTAAATTTTCCCAGGGTGAGTGAACTTGCTATTCCTCAACCTAGGTATGAGTATATATTTGATTGATTTATGCAAGTGAAGATATCAAGTTCATTAAGAATGAAAGAGAACCTTTACACCATGAATAATATTAGAAAGCCTACTGGACTCCACAATGATTGGAAGTAAGGTAAGATCCGGCTTTGGCCTGCTTCCCATTTCAGTTGTGTAGTATCCTTTACCAATTAGTTCACCCGAAATATCAAAAACAATGCACGAAGCCATATAAGCTCTAAATATATATAGGCACTAAAGGTATGGTCATGTAACCATCTAATTTTCTTTTGATTTTTCATACTTTCATTGACAAACATTATAACAATACATCTCTTTCTCCATAATTATTTTGGTCCTCATTTAACTAACTCGATTAAATCTGTTTGTTATTTAAATAAACCGATAATACACCTGATAAAAGATCTAGCATTTGACGTCTTCGAATTATCATGGATTCCTGCAGGAAGGTAATTTTAAATCAGTTTATATACATCATTTTATCTGTTTTCTTTGTTTATTTCGCTCAATTTCAAATATCAAAGGTTTATTCTGATTTTAGTTGCATCTGTGTTCATTTTTTGGTTCTTAAACTTCTAACCTAATGCTTAATTTTATATTAAAGAACCATCTTCTAAACTTTAGGCTTTATGTATGATACCCATGTTAATGTTTGTCGATACCATAGGAACAGTGAATCATTAGAACCTAAAACTGTACGCAAGGCTGAATTCCATGACTCAAGAACAATACCAATGGTCTTAATGCAATTAATCTTCTCCGATTGGAAAACAAAAATACTTGTTATTGAAACCAGATTGCAATCCTTTTTTTTATGTTGCAATTTATTATCTATTCTTTTTCATTATCGAGTATGGTTAGTCGTGGTTTGTAGTCTCTAAATTGTAAATTGGTCTTTTTGTGTGCAGGTTCACAAAATCATATGTCTATTTATTGTGTATTATGCATGCTTGCAATGGATAGTGTAATACTTTACTGTATTATGAATAGAAATTGACAGCTATAAGCCACCAGCAAATGACTATATTATTTCGTCAATTCTCTATCTAACAAGAGAAATTCACGTGTAGCCCTTACAGGTCCTTTCTACTAATCATAAAACCATAAAATTTCTATATTCAGTCTTTTTCATTCTAGTGCACTACTAGTCTATAGTACATTTCTCAATAGGGGCACACACTAGAAACCAAAATTGACTATGTTTCTCATAATAACTTTAACTTTATCATCTCAAAATTATCCACCTCTTCGAAAAATTCAAATGTAACATACTGCCCTGTGAATCTCTTTGTTATTGTATGTTTTCACTTTTTGTTGTTCATGTTTGTCCAACATAACTATTTTCTTTGATGTATATATAGGTTCAGAATGGATAAATCCTTGATAGGTAAAGATAGGTTATCACCAGAATACACCAGGGGGTTGAGGCCTTCTTGAAATATGCCACAGATCATGTTGTCCAAGCTGGAAGTCTTGTTTCCATATTATGTCCGTGCAGGTTGTGTATGAACGGTAAAGCAACATCGGTGAATGAAGTGAGAATCCATCTGTACGTCAAGGGCATCAATCAGAAATACAAGATATGGGATTCACATGGGGAAGAAACACCCGGTGCTGATAATACCAAATCACAGACTTCATATAATGCTGATGTTCAGTATCAGTTTGGAGATTATGAAGATGATGAGTTACCGGATGATGCTGCAGTAGCAATTGCATTGGTTCAGGCTATACACGAAGAGTTTATAGGAGATCCATATAATTTTCAAAAGTTAAAACAAGATGCGGAAAAACCACTTTATCCAAACTGTGAATCCCATACAAAGATGTCATCATTGCTTAAGCTCTTTAACATGAAATCAAAAGGCGAATGGTCTGATAAGAGTTTCTCAGAATTATTGAAAAAGTTAAAAAGTATGCTCCCACCGGATAATGAACTGCCTGCGTCTCTGTACGAGGCTAAGAAAACTCTTATGGCATTAGGAATGGAATATGAAAAAATACATGCTTGTCCCAATGATTGTGCTTTACAGGAAGAATTACAAAGATGATGAGTTTTGCCCGACCTGCGGAGTTTCAAGATGGAAAGAAAAGAAGGCGCCATCAGACGCAAGTAAAAGGGTTCCTGCGAAAGTGATGTGGTATTTTTCACCTGTACCTAGATTTAGAAGGTGGTTTGGATCACCAGAGACATCAAAATACATGACATGGCATAACCTTGAAAGAGTTCCAGATGGTAAACTACGTCATCCTGTTGACTCTCCTGCATTAAAGCAAGTTGACAATAAATGGCCAGAGTTTTCCCGAGAACCCTGAAATTTGCGGTTAGGTATTTCTACTGATGGGTTCAATCTAAACAGTAGTTCAATTGGTGACAGTTATAGTTGTTGGCCTGTCATGTTAGTTACTTATAACCTTCCACCTAGCTTGTGTATGAAAATAAAATTCATTATGTTAACGATGTTGATATCAGGTCCTAAACAGCCTGGAAACGATATTGATGTCTATTTGGCCCCTCTCATTGAAGATTTGAAGAAACTATAGGAGGAAGGAGCTGAAGCTTACGATGCCTACAAAAAAGAGAAATTCAATTTCAGAGCCATACTTCTATGGACGATAAGTGACTTTCCGGCATATGGTAATCTTAGTGCTTTCCCTAAAGGAGGATATAATGCTTGTCCAGTTTGTGCTGACTGTACTTCTTCTATTAGGCTTAAATACTCCCAGAAGAATATTTATACCAGTCACAGAAAGTTTCTTCCGAGAAAACACAAGTTTAGAAAGGAGAAAGAGGCTTTTAATGGTCACCGGGAGTTAGACCTTGCTCCAAAACCTTATTCTGGTGAAGAAGTATTCAGTCAGGTTGAAATGATAGAGAATTTGTGGGGAAAGAAAGTGAAACTAAACCAATCTACTGGAAGAAAAAGTCGATATTCTTTGAACTTGAATACTGGAAGTACTTACTAATTCGACCCTGTTTAGATGTCATGTACATAGAAAAAAACATATGTCAGATTTTTGTGCGGACATTACTGAACATACCCAAAAAAACGAAAGATGGTTATAATGCTCGTAAAGACCTTGAAGATTTGGGGATGAGGCCTGAATTGGCGCCTAAAGAAAACGGAAAAAAAGCTTATCTCCCTTCTGCATGTTTCAAGTTAACAACAGAAGAAAAGAATTTTTTTTGTAAAACCTTGTCTGAGTTGAAGGTTCCTGAAGGTTACTTTTCAAATCTGAATAACCGGGTATCGATGTAGGATTTGAAGTTGTATGGTCTAAAGTCGCATGATTATCATGCACTTATGCAAGAGTTTCTTACTTTAGCTATACGATCCATTTTGCCTAAGCATGTGCGATATGCTATAATCAGATTATGCTTTTTTTTCAAGGAAATCTGCACCAAAGAGGTTGATGTCAATCACCTGACAGAAGTACAGAATGAATTGGTGGTTACCTTATGCTTATTAGAAAAATATTTTCTTCCGTCTTTTTTTGATATCATGGTTCATTTAACCGTGCATCTAATTCGAGAGTTTAGATTATGTGGACCAGTTTGCTTCCGATGGATGTATCCTTTTGAAAGATTTATGAAGGTTCTGAAATGATATATTCGAAACCGGAATCGTGTAGAAGGATGCATCGCTGAGGTCTATATTGTTGAAGAGGCGGTGGAGTTTTGCTCTCACTACTTAAAGTTGGTAACCATCGGTGTTCCTGCAGATAGGATGGATGAAAAAAACAAAAACGTGGAGAGTACAAGACTTATTTCTGAAGGTAAGCCGTTATCAACTCTTAAGCAAGTTCAAGTCAGTGAAACATTGCTGAACCAGGCACACCAAACTGTACTGAATAACACAACAGATGTGCAGCCTTACATTGCGTAAGAACTATACGATTCGACTTTGTTATACTGTATTTGAAATATATGGGTTACCAAATAGATATTTTCTGATTCATATTTCAGGCTACACAAGGGGCATTTTAGGGAAGAGTCTTCGGAAAAATCTGAAGAATGGTTGTTGAAAGAGCATAACCGAACATTTAAGGATTAACTAGAGACAAAAGTATGTATAGTGCTTTATCTTCTTTAATTTTGTATAATTTTTTTCATGGTGTCAAACTAACCTTAACGCTTTAGAACCTGTACAGTATTAGCATATATATGCTGTGATAAGTAGGGCTGTCAATGGGTACCCGGTTACCCGGTTTCTGATCCTCATGTTAGACCCATTAGTTAGTAGCAATTGTCCATGTATTAATCTTAAGCTTACACCTCATGTTAGACCCATTAGTTTGCAGCAATTGTTCCTGTTTTGATAAGTATGTGACTAGTGACTACAGATCTACAATCTAGGTACCACACTCTTTGTTTACCATTGAAGCATTTGAGCATAAGATGGATCCTCATTTGCGGCAAAATTAGCTACAAAAATAATAAGTATACATATTATATTTCAACTTCTTGGGCTCCAATATAAGAATGTATTTTCGATTTTTTTCTTTGACATGTATGGACCGTGGATGAGAACAGTTTGTTAGTAACCAACACCTGACACGGTCTATTTATCAATAGTTTTCCCTGGAGGTGTAAGAAGAAAATTATGAATTTCTTTATTTGTGCTATTAAGTACATGATATTGAAGTTAGACCTGGTATTCGTGGTTCCAGGATCTGTCCTACTTTTCTTGAGAATAATAAATAGAGTTTGTTCCATACTCTCGTTGAACATTAGTTTTCAAAATGATTAACCTCTACAACTTCACTACCGACAATTATCTTGGACCCTACATGGTTTAAAAAGTTTCTCTAACTTATGATTCTCCGCCACTTTTCAACTAAGGTTCCAGCTATTATGCTGGCACTTCTGTACCCAAATGTCTACAGCTTCTTTGTCTGTGTCAGTTCTTTAGAATTTCTGCAGTCTATGAAACTCAGTTATAATTTCTCCACTTCTTCTAATCTGTGGCAAGAGGTTTTGGTCAAGGTAGATGCAGCTTCCCTGTGCTCTTTCTGCTGTCGGAGGTATTGGTTTATGGTAAAGGCACTGCGGCGAGAGGTTTTGGTGCTCCAACTAGTACTTAATGAAATTCAATTAGACTCTTAATGTGTTTGATCTTACCCAGAACTGTTGTACTTAGTTTATGATGGGCCGATCGATGGTATCTCTTAGTCCACACCGTAGTTTACTTATCAATTTCTCAAACAATTTCACATATGAATTTTGATTATTTTGTACCTATTAATCTGATTTGCAGGTCGAAGAAGAACTACAAAATACAAATCATGATATTTCGACAGAATTAGAATAGATAGCATGTGGCCCAAGTCACCACGTATTCAAAGTTGAAGGATATGAAGTCATTGGTTATCGTTTTCACACTAGGGATCGGGATGATAAAAGAGTTAACCAAAATAGCGGAGTAAGCCTTGTTGACTTGGGCCACATCTGTTACTATGGTATGATCCAAGAGATATGGCTTCTCGACTATCAGATTATGAGGATACCTGTGTTCAAATGTACTTGGATAAATAATCATCATGGAATAAGGAAAGACGACTTGGATTTCACACAAGTTGATTTTCGAAGGTTAGATCATAAAAATGAACCCTTTATTACGGCTTCCCATGCCAAACAAGTGGTCTATGTACAAGACCAACTTTACCCTAAGATGTCTATCGTCATATCAACACGTGACAAAGACGTAAATGTGGAAGAGTTTGTAGATGAGTCACTGGTCTTTGAGGGTAGTCATACTTTCGAAAATACAGTTCCAGCTGCGGATTCGTTTGACATCAATTATGAGTCTCAGTCTGCTCTTTTGCGTAAAAATGATGATGGTGTCTGGATTAAAGACTTCGATAAAGAGAAAAATAAAAAAACTAAGAAAAATACTAACCCAAGAGAAGAAGACAATCCAGTGGACAATGATAGTTCAACGGATGATGACAGTTCAATGGTAGGCGATTCAGATTTAGATTAATTCGCTAACCTGCTAATGATTTTCCCTAGCAGTCACGATTTAATTTGTATGCAATTGTTTTATTCTCATTAACTGGTTTATTTAAATTTCTTAACTAAATTTGGAAAAAAAATCCCTAACTTGTAAGACTTTTTAATCTGTACTCAACTACAGAGAATGATTGGCTTAGACAAAATAGGTACATCAAAAACCTTTATTTGTTATTATTTGCGGAGATGGTTTACTACATTTGTTGTGAATTGAATTGAAGTTATTATACTGCTTGAACAATGTGCTGAGCATAGTTCTGTAGCGTTAATTTTTTTGCAGTCTGATAGACTTTTCTAGCCAGGGAACTGGCTTTTGTATGGTGTCCTGGGCTTCACAATGTTGTGAATTTGAAAAAACCAACAGGTTTAACTTGAGAGATTCAGAACTACTTTTCACCCAATATTGAGCTTGTGTATGCTCCATAGTTTGGGGAGTTATGCTCAAAGAAGTGAAAAGTCTAGTCTATTGACGTTGTAGAATCTCGAACTAAATTTGTAGTCTAATTCAGTGAAGAATCTCTCGAAGTTTTTTTCTTTCTCTTGCTTGTCCCATCTTTTGTCAGCCGACAGCTTGTTGTCAAGGCCAGTTTTTTGTTGATCTTGTATTAGTATTTGGAATCATAGATTGCGAAACTGTGTATTATAAATGCATCCCGAGCAAAGACACATTTATGCACCCCGAGCAAAGACACGTGTTAGAGAAAGGAAAAAATTAAGACACGTATTGTATAATGTCTGCCGGAAAATATAAGATTCTAAAGATCTAAAGAAGCTCAACAATCAACACTGAAAATAGCTCTGTTGTTAGGTTAAGGTAAAGTAAAAGAGGATTTTCATTTACTCTTAGTTATTTTAGATCTGGGTTTTATATGCTCTAAATCTCTGAATCTTTTTTTGTCAAGCCTCAATCAAATCTAGGATTGTATAAATCGTTTAAAAATAGCAAATTAGGAAAAATGGCAGCAGCATCTGGAAGAACTGGAGTTGTTAACGGTCTCCTTATTAAACTTCATCTCATTGGTGATAGTGACAAGTCTTACTTCTACTTCTCTATTTCTACTCTTTTGAAAATTAGCTCAGGAATTAAGTTTTTTTTTTAATTTCATTTTGTTATCGGTGTTTTAATCAAGTATGATTTTATCAAATTGAGTGACTTTGTGGATCATATTATTCTTTTTAATTAGTTATTTGTCCTTCTGATCACCCATTCAGTTTCCTAATCTAAAAGGGTTTTTTTGGGGTTACTGCCATTTTTCTATATGTTTTGCCTTTAGAGAATAGATTGGGCAGATGATAAGTTATTGCTAGTAAAATTAAGATCATTTATTACTCTTCAAAGTTGTTCAACTTAACAACTGTTACCTTTGATTTCTCTTTCACAAATACAATGGTGATGCACCTACAACTACAATAGAACATTAAGAATCTACACGCTTGAGACAATCATGAGATCGGAAGTAAGTATGTTGCTCTCCCTTAAGTTCATTTCCAAAGCTGTTTTAAAAGACTAAAAATGAACCAATCATATACCTTAGATTTATCTTCAGACCCTTTCTTTAGAGCATGATTAGAACTAATTTTAAATCTTTTATGTTCTCTACCACATTGAGTCTCTTCTAACAGGATAACAATGAAAATAAAGTCAGAAAACAAAGTAAATAAGTACTTGAAAGCAAAGTAAGAAAGTACTTGAAATGTATAAATGAAATTTTTTCATTCATTTAACAGCGAGAACGTAGTTGTGCTTTCTCGCAGTGTTGAAACGTAAATTTTCCCAGCGTGAGTGAACTGGTTATTCCTCAACCTAGGTATGGGTATATATTTGATTGATTTATGCAAGTGACGATATCAAGTTCATTAAGAATGAGAGAGAACCTTTACACCATGCATAATATTAGAAAGCCTACTGGACTCCACAATGATTGGAAGTAAGGTAAGATCCGGCTTTGGCCTGCTTCCCTTATCAGCTGTGTAGTATACATTACCAATTAGTTCACCTGAAACATCAAAAACAGTGCACGAAGCCATATAAGCTCTAAATATATATAGGCACTAAAGGTATGGTCATGTAACCATCTAATTTTCTTTTGATTTTTCGTACTTTCATTTCCAAACATAATAACAATACATATCTTTCTCCATAATTATTTTGGTCCTCATTTGACTAACTCGATTGAATTTGTTTGCAGTTTAAATAAACCGATAATACACCTGATAAAATGATCTAGGGTTTGACGTCTTCGAATTATCATGGATTCCTGCAGGAAGGTAATTTTAAATCAGTTTATATACCTCATTTTATCTGTTTTCTTTGTTCATTTCGCTAAATTTCAAATATCAAAGGTTTATTCTGATTTTAGTTGCATCTGTGTTTGCTAAAATAGTTGTTTGAGTTTCTCCTTTTGAAGAATCTTTTATCTTGTAGGTTTTTGTGCTTACATTTTTTGATAGTTGAATCTAGTTACTTTAATATTATCATCTATGTTTCTATCTGATATTTTATACTAATTATCCAGTAAATTACTATAAGGCCACTTCTCAGCTGCTATATAACTTTTATGGTAAGGTCAAAGTTATAAGGGTTTTCATGTTAAAAACATTCCAGTAATAATATATGTAGGGTTTTTTTGTCACACACGACCTAACAACCTCTCTCCCACTCACACACGACCTAACAACCTTCTCAAACATATTTTTCTTTCAAGACTCTCAAACTCTATCTAAAGTTGTTTCCCCTAGCTGCTCCCTTGCATTTTTTCTTAAAACGAAATCACCATTTCTTTCTCCTCTCTTCAACAAAGATCTGGTGTCTGTTGCGCCAACACTATGAGGTACCATTTTTTTTTTCATCTGTTCTCTATGAAATCAATGAAAATACATAACCATTTTTATCTAGGGTTATAACATTTTTGATTGAGATTGTGAATAATATATATCTTGGTTTAAGATTTAGGGCAGTTGCTGTTTAGAGTGACAAAATCAGTAGTTGTTGTTTACTTATTTTTGATTTAAGAAATAATCTTAACCTATGATGTTCATTGTTCATCAATTCTTCCAGTTATGTACAGTCGTATTGGTAGATATGCTTGTGGGGTGTTATATTTGGGAAGTTAATAATTACAATACTGTGTAGTGTTGGAGAAGGATCATTAATGTTACCTGAAAATTAATATTTACTTGTACATCCTAATATTTATTATGTGGTTTTCTAGTAATGGATGATTCAGCGTCTGGTTCAGAGCCTGATTCAGAGCCTCAACCAGAAAACAGTACAAATTGTATTGAGAAATAGCGTAAGATAATTAAATTGTTATTTCAGAACGTCAAGTAGCTTCGAGGAACCAGATTTCTTATATCTGTTTTTGTTTGTGTTAGTGTACTTATTCTTGATAATAATGATTTGTTAATTGTAGGTAAAAATAAACCTCGAAGTATTACGAGGTTACCGCTTCTCGCTAGTGAGAACATACTAAAGAAGAAACAAATACTTTTGAATGAAGACGGTCTACCAAAAGTAAGGGGACAAGCTAATTTGAAAATCTACATGGGAGTTATTGCAAGGGCGCAGATCCCAATAGACATCGACTCCTGGAAATATGTACCTCTTTCAAAGAAGGATCGATTGTGGTAATTAATACAGGTATTTGTATGAATGAATATCAAATTTTATACACAGGTATTTTTATAAATGATATCATATTTATGTGTATTACATGTAATATACTAATATGTTTCTTGTATCAACGTGTTTAAACTGCTTGTGTTAAGAGACGATTTGAAGTCGAATCAGGTTTGAAAAAAACTTTGTTTAGTGGATGTGGAGAATTGTGGAGAAACTTTAATTCTAGACTCACACAGCAAATTCATAAGTACAAGGATCAACCTCAGAAACTCAAGAAGCCCCCAACAAAATATCCACAAATTAAGCAACAACAGTGGGATAGATTTGTGAAGTCCAGATTGAGCGAAGAGTTTGAGGTGTGCATATATACACTTTCTTTTAGTTGTTAAAATTTTTCCCCTATATCCCTTAAAGCAAGTTTGTTTGTTTTTTAAAGGATATACATGAAAAACAATCAGAGAAGAGATTAAAAAATATTTACAACCACCATTCTGGCCGTAATGGTTACGACGGGCTAAAGGAGATATTAGTACGTAATTGTTTTTATTATTGTCGTTATCTTGTAATATGTAACTAGCTATATCTTTATTTTTATGGTTGTTCATCCATTAAATTTAAAATGAGCAGATAGAGAGGGGTGACTACACACCAGATGAAATTGATCGAGGTGTATTGTGGAAGGAAGCCCGAAAGGTTGATGGAGAATATAAAGATGAGGCGTGTAAACAAAAAGGAGACGAAATTGTAAGCTTTCTTACATATGTAGGATGAGATTGAAAAGATACATAAAGGTATGTTTTCTCTTAATTTACCTAATTTCTTCCTAATTTACAAATATTTTCTGTTTGTGCAGGATGAGTTTGAAAAGAGACGTAAAGATGGGACAATTGATGAAGATAGCGATATTGATGCGATAACCAAACTTTTTGGTCATGAGCATCCAGGAAGAGTCAGGCAGCTGGCAAACACATCACCCCAACTGCATTCTTTGGTAAACAAAAAAGTCGCTTCAGCATAACCAAGGCACGGTACGAGGAAGTCCTAGTGGAAAATAAGCGTTTGAAACTAGCAAATGTTGTATTAGAAAAGGAGGTTCTAGAATCTCGACAAAGTCATCAGGAGATATACAAATTTAATTTTCAAAACCTATTCTGTTATGCAATTTTTTTTCTTTGTTTCTACTTGAACTGTCTTTTCATTAAAAAATAAAGTAGGATGCAGAAACCCACCGAGTCCGATAGGCTTACCGATCAATGGACTTATGCACCTCATAGATATCGTCCCTTATCGATGTTTTCACAAACTCACAATCCAATACGGTCCTTCGATCCATCATATTTTCATCTAGGTTCACTGAATTAGTAAAAAAATGTCTTATGGACAATGAACTAACCTGTGGTTCAAGTCCTGTAACCATCTTTATTGATTACCTCACTCAAAAATCTGCTGGCTTTGCTTTTTACTCATTTTGGGACTGTCTTGAGTTTTATCAAAGTTCATTCAGGCATTTTTTGTACGTGTTATGTATAGGAAAGACTTAAATATATTTGTGATACGATCAATAAGTACATTAGATATTATATTGACTCTCATATTTAATATTGATATTCTTTTCAAACTTTAGTCATCTGCCGTATCTCGCTCCCATCTAGCTCAGCCAACTATGTCTCATCATCAAGAAGTCCCAAATTTCGAAAGGTAGATGTTACCATATTTTTTATTACTTTATTATGGCAATTTTTTTTATTTCTTTCTTTTGTTACTCTAATTTTAAATCTTGTTGTGAGCCAACTAAATTTCTTTTCCAGAAATCTTTTACTGCTACTACAAGGAGTTTTGAAGTTGAAAAGGCATCTCACCCCCATCTAGCTAAGCCAACAATGTCTGAATCGTCAAGAAGTCCCATAATTAAAAAGGTAAATTTTACCACATTTATTTGATTATTATTTTGTGGCCATTTTTTAAATTTTTTTCTTTTGTTACTCTAATTTTTAATCTTGTTGAGAGCCAACTAAATTTTTTTCTCCAGAAAGCCGTTACTGCTACTACAAGGAATCCTGAAGTTGAGAAGGCATGCCTTAAAACATTTTTTTTCCCCTGCATGAAATGGAGTACATACATCTGAATTATTTTTAATTATTTAACAGTTTCACCAAACTATTTCATTGATCTCATTAGTGATTTATTTTTTCGTTTTTAAATATTAGATTTCTTGTTTTCAGACAACAACTATTTTGTTACTAAAACAAATTGTTCCCAAGAGGAAGAGATCCGGGAGTGATATTTATCTCAAGTCTAAGCATAAGAAGGTAACTAATTTTCCACTACCCAATATATAGCTTGGATCATTAGTTGTGTTCATTGGTTTACCATAATAGTTGATTAATGGGTCTATTGATGCAATCTCATAATCAGGTTTCCGAATCTCCTACAGATACGTTTGCTCAAAGATCTGTAATTGGGAAGGTAGTCTTTGACATATCCCATGGTTGACTTGTAGTATTCTATGCTTTATTTTTCTTTTCATTATTATTTTGTACAAACTAATTGGTCAATACATATAGGGCAAACCATGCAAGTTATTCATAGACTCTGATGAGGTTGCAGGTGGAAATGTCTTTGACACCACCAGCAAAGAAAAGGTACATAATGTTGAGCTGGGTGAACATAATTTCCATGTTCAGGTCCTGTCTGCTAAAGATCTTGTAGCATTAGTCCCAATACCAGTTGAAGATGAGATAGTAACCGTCAGAGATGCTCTAGGGACATACTTGGCGTGGCCAAAAGAACTTGTAGTCGTAGAGGAAAAGGCATGTGGCTAATGTTGCATTGTATTCTTTGACCTGTTTTATTATTATCACTTTTGTATTTCTGGTCATGAATCTTATTCTGTAGGGTGAAGATACAGCATCTCCTTTGGATTTCCTTGAGAAATTTTTGCATGATGCAACTTGCCATTTAAAAAAATTAGGGGGGGCAGTTTTTGCTACAATAGAGGCCAATGTTTTCAATACGGCAACCAATGACTCTGTATGTATTACAGAGGGCGATATCGAGAGTATCTGTAAACGAGAACTGCGGGCATCTGTTACTGATGTTGTTAATTACATCAGGTAATGGTAGAAGTTATCCTCATATGTAGTAGTATAATCAATAATGTATCTATCATAAAGTCTTATAAAAAATTCACATGGCTCGATTTTCAGGTATTTGCATCAAAAAGTTCTCTCGACAAGAAAACAAAACAAGTTTACCTTTATGGATCCTACGGTAATAACTGCAAGTGCATTCAGTTCTCAAAAATTGACCTGTGATTTGGTAGCGCGGATGGACAAAACAACCGCATAACTTGTTTTCGTACCCTTTGTGAAGAAGTAAGTATTGACATTAATTATATGTTTCAATAGTAAGATTAATCACACTTGTATTTGGTTTTAGAATGTCCTCACTTTTCATCTGTTGAAGAAGAGGATGTCTGAGTTGTCTCCTTTGGTGGTGTTTTAGCATATGACCCATATGTTTTATATGCATTCAACAAATATTTCCTTTATTTTGGACAAGTTCTGTGGTTGATGTAGTATCATGCCCTAGGTATTTTTTTGGTTATTGGAAGACGTTATTAACTTTGGTTGTTTTGTACATTACAGCCATCATTGGGTCTTAATGGTTGTGAACTTGAGTATTCAAAAGGTATGGTGGATGGATTCGCAAGGGGGACAGCAAGATAAAAAAATTGACAAAATCATGCAAAGGTCAATTACATTTCTCTTTTCATACTAATTTTCTATTGTCATTAAGTATCTTCATATTTACTTAAACTTATTGTCATCAAGGGTTGTGGAAGGATGCCTTAAAAAAAGACATTCGAATGGTTCTAATGTGTTTTGTTTTCCACAAGTAAGCGCACTAACTTAATTGTGATGATAAATTGTAAAATTAAACATTATTAACCCATATATTGCATATTGCCTGAATATTAGCATATCCCGCAACATAAAAACAATTGGGAATCTGGATTTTATGCAATGCGATTTATGAAAGAAATCATAGAAGGGCAGCTAAAACTGCATAGTATAGTAATGGTAAGTACACTTTTGGAGTTTTCTTGTTTTCCTTCTGATTTTCATCTTCTTAATTAGTTGTTGATTTTAGAACTTTGGTATGTTTGTTGAAGGCTTTACATGAATGGGTTTTTTGCAAATGAAAAAATGAAAATGCCTTTTGCCAGAACTTGATATGTTTGTTATCCTCAAATGCAATATTGATGTGGTTGATTTATTGTGAAAATTGCCCCCTACTGGACTTCGATACCTATTAGTTTCTTGTGGTGAGTGAGTAGTGCTGGTGGTGGGTTACAAAGTTGGTGCAGGTGGTTTGTTGTTGGTGAATGGGTGGTGCTTCTGAGTGCTTGGTTTGGTGGGTGTTGTTTTTGGGGAGTGAGTGAATGGAATTAATTAATGGTACTTATTTTATGAAAATGCAATTTTCATTTTTGGTTAGTTACTTCAAACAGTACTTATTTTATATTCTTTTTGCAGAGGAAGTCCGAGTACAGTGAAGGAGAGATCATGGAAGTACGAAGAGAATAGGTAAACCATGTGCTGCCGTTATTGGTGACATGAATTGGCAGGAGTAGATTGGGGACATGAATTGGCAGGAGTATATTTCGATCAACACTTCGGAAAATGGATGTGGTTTCCAACTTCACTGTTAATTTCTTTTAGTTAGTACTAAGATTACTTTCATATCTAAGTCTTTTGAATTATGTAGTACATTCACTAGTTAACTTATTTTGTTTGAACTTACTAGTTCCAAGGCATACATGATCTGTTAAACAGTTTATTGAGTAATCTAATGACAATTTTAATAAAAAGCTAAATTATCTTTCCATAATTATCTCGATATTAATACCTGACTGAGCATGTCACCGCCAACTGTATCATGAACTAGCTGGCTACAAATTAGCCGTCACATAATAGGATTAATGATAACAGTTTTCTACAAAGTTGACTGTTCTATGACAGTTTTAGTTAGAAAATGTAACTCATATTTGCCAACAATGACAGTTTTCTTTAAAATATGTTACAATAATTTGTCTATAATGAGAGTTTTATGAAGAAACTGTCATCTTAGTCTAAGAAGTTAAGTTTTTAGTGACATTTTTCTTAAAAAAATGTTACAGTAATTTGTCAATAATGAGAGGTTTATGAAGAAACTGTCATCTTAGTCTAAGAAGTTAAGTTTTTAATGACAGTTTTCTTAAGAAAATGTTACAGTAATTTGTCAATAATGAGAGTTTTATGAAGAAACTGTCATCTTAGTCTAAGAAGTTAAGTTTTTAATGACAGTTTTCTTAAAAAAAATGTTACAGTAATTTGTCAATAATGAGAGGTTTACGAAGAAACTGTCATCTTAGTCTAAGAAGTTAAGTTTTTAATGACAGTTTTCTTAAGAAAATGTTACAGTAATTTGTCAATAATGAGAGGTTTATGAAGAAAATGTCATCTTAGTCTAAGAAGTTAAGTTTTTAATGACAGTTTTCTTAAGAAAATGTTACGGTAAGTAGTAACAATGACAGGGTTATGGAGAAACTGTCACCTTAGTAAAAGAAATTAAGTTATCAATGACAGTTTTATTTAGAAAATGTTATTGTATGTTGTCAACAACGATAGGTTTATGAAAAAACTGATACTTATAGTCAAGATTCCGTAACAGTTTTTTATAGACCCTTTCGTAACAGAGGCTTTAATAACAATGCAATTATTTTTCAAAACTGTCACATAAATATTTTGGTGGCAGTTTTTAACTGTCACATAAGCCCAAATTTGTACTAGTGTCCGCCTCCCCTTTTCAACCCTAAAGCTTCTCAAACGAAATCCCAAAGACCCGCCTACGATTTTGAGACTCCGCTCAAGTTTTTTTCAACTTCCAAGCGTAATCAAGGTAATTTGTTTTGTTTTTTGAAAATTATATAAGTTTTGTAGATTAAATTAGAGTATATTGTATTATTAGGTTTTGTTAGTTAAATTGGTTATATATGTTGAATGATTAAACATGTGATTGTGAAATTGAGATATTTAGGTTTTATTAGAAATTGTAATTATGGAATTGGGATAATTTTTAAGGTTTAAGTGTTGTAAATTGGGTACAAAAAATTGATGATCATTTGTTGAATTGAAGACAGAATTGATTAAGTTGTTCTTTAATATGAGTTGGGTGATGGTTAATTTTTTGATGAATTGACTAGATTGTCTTGAAAATTTGGGAATTTGGAATGTTTATGTTTTAAAGCTATGTCTATGGAAGTATATAATTGTGGAATTTTGATGATATTTGGTAAAATTGGGGCCTTGATATTGAAGTATTTTGTTAATGATGAATTTTGTTCAAGAATGTTTGACTTTTGTATGTTGGTACATATGATTATGTAATTAGATAATTACTTTTGTAATTATGAAGTTATAAGGTTTTTCCTTGATTTATTGATTATTGTAGATTTTTATTTTTCTGCATTGTGAGGATTATTCATGATTTTCAATGTTGTATGAATTGTTTGGCCAGATGTCGAGCAGTTGGACGTCCAGATTAGTTGGCCGAAAGAAGAGGGCCAAGAAGACTAAAATCGTCGAGGATTCAGAGGAAGACCGTATTATTGAAGAAAAGGTAGAAGTTCCCGGGTTGGAACACTATACACTTGTGGAAGATACTGAGGGTCACGCATCCACCAATATAACGTATTCAAGCGACGCCCAATTCAAGTTTTCACATCGTGGTTCCCTTAAATCCGTCATTCAGATCTACCAAGGTATTATTAAACATGCCCTTAGGGTCAAATATATAATTGAAAAGGGAGGATGGGACCGATTACTGACCATAGATTTGGTAGATTCATCGCATGCGCTTATTGACTATATTGTTGAGCGCTTTTGGGATACGACCATCAGTTTTCACTTCTCGTTTGGTGAGCTTGGGTTCACTCCCCTTGATTGGGTAATGCTGACAGGAATTAGTATCGGTATTGGTAGTCGTGTTCCGTATGACTCAGGGAAGTTCCAATTTGAATATGTCCGGGAGCATATATTTCCTGAACTTAAAGATAATACGGTTTGTAAAAGAGAAGGTATTCCCTACCAGTGGGTTTCAGATGCAATTACAGTTAAATTTTTGACGACTTATTTTGATCAACAAACCTTGATTGCGGCTAACGAGGATAGTAGACTTGCTGATAGAGTGGCCAGAGCCTTCTATATGTATGTTTTGGATCAGTTCTTCTTTTCAAATGCAAAAAACTATATGGATGTTGGATGGTTAGCTGCTTTTGAGGATCTAAATGCAGTTCACGAATATGACTGGGGTTCTCCTGCATTTTCGAAATTGTATTCCGGTCTCGCCGCATCTGGCAGGGGACAAAAGTCATTGGCCGGACCCTTCCAAATTTTTGAGGTAAATTTGTTAGTGTTATTTCTAATTCTATTAAATTGTATTTATATCATTGGTTGTCATGACATTCTAGTTTCTGGGGTACGAATATCTGGGCATTTTTCGGCCAAAGAACCCTTAGCCTGAAAGTGAAAATGAGTGGCCTAGATGTCATAGGTGGATGGGAAGCCGGAGGAAGAGTATTGACATTGTTCGTTCAAGGACTGATTTGAATCAGGTTTCTGTAGACGATGTGACCTGGCAACCGTGGGAAAATGCGATCCCCGTCCTGGAATCTGAAATTGGACAGAAAGCTGTAAAGCTCTCAGGGAAAAGGGAAATATTTTGTTGGCTAGGCACCTGAGTTTATAATTTATTTACATGGAATATTTTTTATTTTCTTTGCATTTAGGTTAACTTATTTGTTTATTTGTTTATTATGAATTTCTTGGATAAAGAATCCAAGATGGGGCGTTCCTAGCAACCCGCCTAGTTGTATTTCCAACTTCAGCGACGACGTGGTTGAGGAGATGAGCGAAAAATGTTTGGTCCCTGCAAGTGAGTTTGTACGTGTCGTGAACTATGATCTGTATTTCGAGTATTAGCGACATGTGACTAACCTGCATAAATATGCCACGAAAGTCGATTGGGAGGCTGAAACATACAGTTATGCTGGTGACCGTATTAAACACAACATCCAACGTCGTCGTGAACATGTACCCATTCCTCCCCCACAACAGCTACCATACGTAAGTATACAACAAAACACTGTAAATTTGATTTTAGTATATAATGATGGTTCAGAATTTGATTTTATTTTTTTCATCACAGGTCGCGGCTTATGATTTAGTTCAAGAGTTGTCTGATTTTACCCAAGAGTTTCGTGAATTTACGTTAAATGAAACTAAGGATAGGATGGACTCTTTCATTGCCAAAGAGTAGAAATACAGGGTCTACGAAATGAGGTTGGAATGTTGAACTCACATCTTGCCCATTTTCGTCAACAACAACCACCCATTGGGTTTGGCTCCTATGTCAGAATATGCCACCACCGATGTGGAACACCATGGGTCAGGGATCTTCATCAAAAATGCAATCAAATAACTATAATGCCAGACCATCTTTGCCTCCGTTTATGCCACCACGCTCGGCGTCCAAGAATCAAGATACGGAAGACTAGTTATTCATTAACATTGAATTGTTAGTTGAACATTAAACTTTTTCTTTTCTCAGATTTGAATTGTCTTTTCAAATTATTTTTCTTACATTTATAATCGTTTATTTTATCCTTTATATTAGTTTTGTATTGTCAATTCATATCTCTGATGCGTCTGTCCACCCCACTTGCCTCTACTCTGTTTTTGCATTAAAATACCAACCGTGTCTTGTCAATTCAAAACTCAAAATCTTATCTTAATTTGCCTATAAATTGAACACTCGATTCTCCAATTATAAAAACCAAAAATACAAACATCAAAAAGCAAATGGCATACTATCAAAATAACAATCAGTATTATGGTTCTTGTTCTTCTATTCCTCCTAATTCTTTTTCTTCTTCTTCTTCTGTTTCTTCTACTTCTTCATCGTGTGATGATGATAACAATAGTTTGTACTCATCAGACGAAGGTTCACTTGCATTGAGCCTAAATAATCAAGCAGTCACTGTCGGATTAACCGGTTCAAGTATGAACTGGCCTCAAACTCGTATCAAAATATCAAGAGAGCGTGATGACGGTGCAAAACTTTTATGGAAAGATTACTTTTGCAGAAACCCGACGTTTCCTCCCCATAAATTTCTTAGAAGATTTAGAATGCGGCGAGAATTATTCAACCGTATATTGGGAGATGTCTTAGCTGTAAATAAGTATTTTGTTCAGAAAAGAGATGCTTGTGGTATTCTTGGATTAACCCCTCAGCAAAAAATTACTGCAGCAATTTGAATGTTAGCTTACGGATGTGCGGCAGATGCAATAGATGAGTATTTACGGATCGGAGAGACCACAGTTTTGGAAGCAACTCGTAGGTTTCGTAAGACGATAGTCCATCTGTACGAGAAAGAATATTTGCGCACACCAACTAAGCGTGATGTTCAACAGCTTCTTGCTGAGAGCAAAAAAAAAAGGATTCCCGGGGATGCTTGGTAGTGTTGATTGCATGCACTGGAAATGGGATAGATGCCCATCGGCTGAATCCGGTGTTTATACTGCGTACAAAGGTAGTGAAAGTATTATCTTGGAGGTTGTGGTGTCATACGATCTATGGTTTTTGCATGATTTTTTTGGTATGCCTGGTTCTAACAATGATATAAATGTGATGAACCGTTCGTATATTTTCAAAAAGCTAATCAACGGGAAAGCACCGGATGTGAACTTTGTTGTCAACGGAAATCAGTACAATATGGGGTATTATCTTGTTGATGGAATATACCCGGAGATATCTACTATTGTGATGTCGATTAAACATCCAGATTCTCAGAAGAAACAGAAATTTTCTGCTATGCAGGAGGGTTGCCGAAAATATATAGAACGAGGCTTCGGGGTACTGCAAAATCAATTTGCAATCATCAAGACCATCACGAATGTGAAATCCAGACGTATTAGCATATATAATGAAAACTGTCATCATTCTACATAATATGATAGTGGAGGATGAGCGTTTACCCGGTGAATGGCCGCATGAGTATGATCAATGCAGCCACAGTGCACCGGTTGATATTTCTAGACACGATGCTGAACTTTCGAGAATGAGAATGGACCAACGCCGACGTGAAGTATTCGACAAAGATACTCATATTCGTTTGCGAAATGACTTGATCGAACACTTATGGTCAAATTTTGGTGATGATTAAGTATTTGTAAATCCTCTGCATAGGTTTTGTGGGTAAATCTCTTATAAACCCCCCGAGACAAAACTCCGCCGCTAGGGGAACCTAGGGGTTTAAAAGCTTGTTGCACATGCTAAGTCTAGCCGCGATGCCTGCGAAAGTGAGTTTAGATGTACTTATTAGCTCATGTTATTTATTTTTTTAATAAATTACAAACTCATTTGATAGCCGAAGAGTTGTCTCATTTGAAAATGGAGTAATGAGTTTGAGTTATTTAGAGAAATTTCATGACCAATTCTGTATTTAGAGATAATTCATGCTACGTAGTAAGTTTTTGAAAATACTAGCAGTTAAGTCTCTCTCTTTATCCTATAAATACATCTGTTTTCTCTATCAAATACCACACACACTTAATTTCTACACTCTACAAATTTCATTTAATCATCTCCTCTTTGTTATTCACTTCATAACTGTACCTACAAACATGGCAACATTTGATTCAGCTGAAGATTTGGCTATAACCAAAACATGGCATAACGAAACCCTACGTGAAGATGTCATAGCTGGAAGGGTTGAACCTGAAACTTTTTGGGGGAGGATCTACATCCAATATGCTTGAGAATATGGAAATCCAAAGCAAAGATCTCTTGAACAAATTCATGATAGATACCAACTTATCCGAATAGGGATAGCTGATTATATAGCTATACAACAACGAATCTTTAACCCCACCCATTTAGGTTTGTCGATCCAAAAATTTGTAAGTATCTTTTACTTAACCTAAGTTGTTTGGTATTCCAATAACAACATAGTAAACTTGATGAATTATGTTTTTTATTCCTATGCTTGTGTAGGAGGATCTCGCAAAAATGCACTACTATCAGGAAAAATGAGAAGAGTTAAATTTGTAGAAAGCTACGAGTTCATTAAGTCCAAAGTGTAATCGGAAGTAACTGCTAACTTTATTCACCGATTTGAGAATTTTTTAAACTTTTGTTAGAGTTCGGTTGTAATCGGTAGCTCATGTATTATCAATATATTTTAATAGATGGCCACATTTCATTAGTTAATTAATTTTGTAAAACAGTTGAACGTAAAATCATTTCATTGAATCGAAAAGGCATACATCGCGTAACATTAAAGGAGATGAAATATAGTAAATCAATAGATTACACTTAAACACTTAAGAAAACCTATTATGAAACCTTCAACGGGTCGTATGACGCCCGGGACGACGTTCTTCACATCTTCGGAGAATAATCAACAAAAAAGGATTGTATTCTTCCATAACCCTTAGGATCTCGAAATGAGGTTGGTACATAAAATCTGAACATTTCCACCTTCTCCATTCCTCCAGAGATCTGGCAACAACATCATCAGTTTCATTCCTAATTCTTCTTTCATTCACCTTAGCGGTTAAAGAAGAAAATTCTAGTACTTCCCTTGTGATTTCCATATATCCACAAAAAAGGCCTGCTCTGTTCCGGTTGTTGGGATTACCGGTTTCGTTACAAAAGTTAGCATGTATATGTTCTAACCATTGCATGTTCATTGAACCATTCATCCGACGTTCATGACCCCTTGTTGGATAACGTAATACTATGTTTCGACATAGGGATAAATCTTCTTCTAAGGTAAAATTCTCTGCATTAAGCCTAAAATTTTCGTAACCCGACATTACATGAAAACGAGAGATTAGAAATTTTCTATGAAATGTAAAAGATGTGGATTTGAAATGGGAATAATAGATATAAATTCATTTATTTATAGGTGTATCAGAATACAAATTATAGCCGTTGACAACGGTAAAAAAACAGTAACAAAACGTCACAAAACGGTAACAAATTAACCAAAATTAACCAGGCGGACTCCTAGGAGCACGCCTAGAAGCGAGCGACGTCCTAACGCCTCGCCTATATCTGAGCGGAGTCCTAGAGCTTCGTTTCACTGTAGGCGGTGAACTAGGATACCGCTAAATCTGAGCGACATTCTAGGGTTGCGCCTGTTGATGGGCGAGATCCTAAAGCACCGTTACGTCAGGCGTAATTCTAGGCTACCGCTTGATCAGGCGCATTCCTGGGATACCGCCCGTTTTCTAAGCGTTGTCTCAGGATAACGCATGGAATGGAGAGGTACACTACGACTCCGCTTAAGCCTAGGCGTTACACTACGACTTCGCCCGAGTAAACCCTGTTTAATCCGGATTTTTTCCTATTTCTAGTCTTGAACAGTGTAAATTTCGGACTAAACCCCAAATAGACTCGCGCCACTAATCAACCATTTTACTGACCAAAGAGGATATTTGATCTTTGGTCCGTGGTTTACTCGCGCCCTTATGGACACTCTAAAAGAGGCACATTTTCATCCCAGCAAATGTATCAAGTGATGCCTTCTCAAACATAATGACATTTTCATCCCAGCAAATGTATCAAGTGATGCCTTCTCAAACATAATGACATTTTCATCCCAGCAAATGTATCAAGTGATGCCTTCTCAAACATAATGACGAAAAGACATCTACTCAGGTTTTTATAAACAATACTTCTAAACTAATATTGATAGTGAAAAATTAAGTGAAAAAAAATCCTACCTTTAATTTTAAAGACGTGAGATCCTTTAGCCTATGACATCTAGAGTTTATATCACTCCCAAAAGAAAATCAACTCGGCCAAGCCTACATTACAAGGTTTTAAGCTCGAGTCTATTCATATGTCCGGACCAATGTAATTAATTTCGGCCGAGATAACTGAGATATCGTCAATAATATCAGTTTCGGTGTTTATCCGAGATATTAATATTTATCGATATTTACCGATATTCGTCGTTATTTTACTAATATTCACCAAAATATGGAGTCTGTATCAATGTCTCTATCGGGACCGATATCCAACATCAACTACCTTGGTCCGGATTATGAGAGTACGAATCATAATATGATTGTTGAATCATACCCGAAAGTAAGCACTATGAGAGTGGATTGCGACCCCACTCCACAAACAACGGAGATGACAAGTGCTATGGGCAACAAAGGCCATAGAAAATTGCCTTTTTCTAACTGGTTCTGCCACGAGGGGAATTATTCCATAAGGATATTTATGGTATCCGATTATAATAAAAACTTATTTTTGCCAATTACCTTATTTCTCTCATATTTTAGGGAAAAAAACAACTTTATACTTAAGATTTTAGAGTCGACAACGGTTACCTAAAATTAAAATCCTGATTTAATTTTATGTTGGATTACTCCACCATTAGATCCAAGTAGATGAATTGTATAGATTGTGATAAAATTTGGGAGAATAAAAAAATTATTATCAATCATTTATCAAGTTATATCTAATGATGAAAAAGTTAAGTGTAAAATTAAGTCAGAAACTTTTAAGACAAGATAACCACAAATGAGAGAGTTTGTAACAAAAATTATAAATCATATATCAAATATTCCGTTGGATAGTTTCTCTCCCATGGTTGTTTTTTACATCCAAAATAGTATTTGTAAGAGAATTTCCTTCACCAGTGCTTGTTTTGAGTCGCCATCCATTCAACCGATTCACATATAATCCTCTTTTGTTTTTATATATTCCGCAAAACTCTTATACATAATCAAATTCACCTTAAAGACTAAGCACTACCCCTCTACACCATACGCTCTCATTTGGTTAATATTGTACATAGTATAGTATGTATCTCTTATCTTCAAACCACATAATCTTCTCAACCACACGTCACATTACCTAATTATTAAGGTATACTAAATGCCTTCTTTACATATAGAAATTAACTATGAATATCCGATTCATAATTTAATATATAAAAATTAACATGAAAAATCATTTTTATCATGATTTGTGATCTAAAAAGGTTAATCCTAGAGATTTTTTTTGGTATATGTGGTATAGATATCTCTGATTCACGATTCAAAAACCCTAATATAAAAAAAATCCCGACTATATGTAGAAAGGTTGTCTTTTAAAAATGAAAATATATCTTACGGTGTTAAGAAGTGGAAAACCAAAGAATTAAGTTAACTCAAGAATCAAATATTTTCTCTTCTTCTTTAATCAGTGCTATAACAGTAATTTGTTGGAGATGTTTAAACTAATCTTTGGTTTGTTGGAAAAAATCGAATGTCTTTTACAGGTACCACAAGCTTCAATTTTTAATGTCCCAGTTGCTCGATGTCTTACCTCTTCCCTCCAAACAAAACCAATAATACTCTAATCTGTCGTCACAGATTTTAAAATAATGCAATCTTAACATCTTACTTAGTTAACAAAAATTTTGTACTGCTTGTTAAGATTTAAGCTACAATCAGTCAGTCTGATGCTTCAAATAAAAGAACCAAGCTTTTAAACCTAGCTAATATTAGTCCACATACATGCATCTTGGTCTTGGAAAATGATTACACTAGTTCTGCCAGCTCTGGTTTTCATTTCAAATTAATTTAATGATCGTGTTGTTTAAATTAAAAACTTACTTATCTAGGTGATCAAGCATTATAGCCCCCACGACAATCCAACTCAATTCTAATATTCTAAGCAAAAATAATAACCGGTCGACATCAAATTGCAAGCTTGACTATTAACAACAATAGTACAAAACTTTGTTAATATATGTGGATCAGATCTAGGTAACGTAACCCTAATTTAAACAAACTTTTAAACAATTGAACATAACATCTTCATTTGAAAATGAAACTATTAATCAAAAAATATTATTAATTTAGTTTAGTTGTGACGGTAAGATTCTGAACAGTGCAATTTGTCCTTTTGTCAAATTTAGAAATAAAACCGCTTTCTATAACGTGGTCCAATGATTTAACGTATATATATGAGGTAACCCTAGCTAATCTTTATTAGTTCAGTAATTATTACTGTGTCTAACGATGTCATGTACTGACCTACCGAGTTATATGTATTATCCTATATATATACATCCTAAACTTTTGTATATTAACACTAGTCCATAACAAATGTACGAGTGGTTTGATTATGGCATATCCTCACAAAGGTGTTAATAAAAGAGAAAAGTGAGAAAGAAAGTCGAGTGTTTTTAATTAACTCTTTTCAATCTATGAACAACCATGACGGGTATTTATATAGAGCGAGTAAAATTGTAAGTCACCACTTCATCTAAACAAAATTAGGCAGTCCAAGCATTTGTGTCGCCTAAATAATAGGAGTGGACCCATTATAGATGAGTCATCCATATTTGTCTAAGAAGTCATTTAACACTTTTCTTGGATGATCACCGTTCTAAGCTTCTTGTTTCGTCAAAACGTTTCCACAAAACCTGGTTCAGGGAGCTCAACTTTCAAACTTTGTTGACTATCACACACATGTTGTCTTTCTCAGGAAAATCATTTAAGAAAAATATGAATGCCGGAAGCTCGTAGCGATATTGACGACATTGATCATTTTGTTTCGTTAAAATCTTGTCAGGAAAAACCGCTTGTGGTAAAAACCTGATCCAAATTATGACGACGATTATGTGATAACTTCACCTTAAGAAAATCCACGGATATATACATCTCTTTTAGATGATAATCACCGTTCTAGGATTGTTATCTCATTAAAAACCTCGTCAGGAAAACCCAGAGGGACAAAACCCGAACATAGGAAAACATGAGTGCTCAGAACAATGATTGATCCGCAGATGTTGCCTCGTTAAAACCTTGTCCGGAAAAACCCAAAGGGACAAAAACCAGTTTGAAGGAAAAAAGAGTACAACATTTCGAACTGCGGATAACATTGGACCCACGTGCCTTATTAAAACCTTGACAAGGAAAACCCGGTGGGAAAAAACCCTGACTAAGGAAAAAGAGTAATGACGTAGAAGTCCAACATGCTCAATATCCATAGTATTATATGGCTTTACTCCCCCTGATGAGTGACCTTCTCAGTTGATCATTATGCCCGATAATGCTGCATAGAGTTCACGAACCATCATTTAATGTCTTCAGCTGCTTAGTTGAGAAACTCGGTCCGACTTTCTTTTGTGCAATTTCTTAATGATCCTCTGATTACACCAACTTTTATTGTCTAAAAACTTTGTCTGAATAATCGTAACCGATTGGGGGAAGAGCAAGTATCCTCTACTACCAGACTACTATCTAGGAGAATATTTAGATGCATTAACAAACCTGCTAAAAATAAAATCTTAAATAACCTGATTAGGTTTTATCTGTGAGAGACATTCTGCGATTTTTTATGCAAAAGATCAAGCATATCGGTACTACGAAAATCAAAGAGTTTTCTTCGGGCCAATGTCTCAATATTATTGCTGGATAGAACTAGACTTACATGTTTACTACAAACCCAGTATCAGGAATCTATAACATATTTCAGCCTATGTACCATTTACACATCTTTTGTGTAATACAAACCACAGAGTGATGCATCTCCTTTGTTGAGATGTAAATCGCTCAATCATAAACTTAAGATATCACACAATTATGATTGTGTCAGTTTGTCCATTAAACATGTCTAAACCTTTGACGAAATTAATGGAAGGCCAACCACAATGCTCAACCAAGAGATTGGGATCTTGTTTTACCGAGATTTTTATCTCGAACTCCTGCTTTAAGCATTTTTGTGTTTTGGGGAACTCTTCAGGAGTTCCAATAAAGTAGATGTTGCATGCATCAAATCTAGTAAATGCACAATTTATGAGCATATAAGATGGTTCACATATCCCTGGATAATATAAGCATTCGCTTAAAGGATTAACCACATTCATCCAAATCGTCTCAATAAGTTTTAGCAAATGCATATGGCATGGTAATTCTAATGATAGTTGAAAACCTTCAGGTTTTTGCATGCAGTGAGTAGTAACCACATCCATTAGATGCATGTCGAGTCTTTAAAATACTGTCAGACTAATACCAAAGAGATAATTGCATCCATAATAGGGAATATGTTTCTTTGTAATCCATCTCAGGTTTCTATGAAAGACTTTGTGCCATTAGTTGACCTTATTTTTCTCACTATGCGCAAACACCCACATGTAGCCAATATGGCTTATATTTTGGATGTCGGGACTGCAAACATCCACTCGTGGCCAAGTGTAGCACACATTACTGAGTGTTCATTTTGCAGTTCCAAAGATATGCATTTTTATGAGAACTTGTTATTCTGCTTGGAATCTCTCCTTTTAGTTTAACCAATCATTCTTTGATGACATTCCCATATAGAGAATGGTTTAACACCAACATCATCTATGGCAGTATCAGTGGATACTTTGACTATGTCACCAACAATCATTGCATTACGACTGTAAATTTCTCTATTGCATGCATGCCTTATGGAAATCCCCTCATTTTGAGGTTCCATAGATTTTGCGGAGACGTTCTCTTATCAAGAGAAATATACTCAGAGAAATCTAATCTTTCTTTGATAGTCTCTAAAGAGTTCTATCATTCAATGATTGTTATTGGTCTTTTCTTTTCAAGAGGAGTAGAATAGTTTGAATCAACTAATCATCCACGCTTGTGGTGTGTTTTAAATGACACACTTGTTGTCACATTCACAGTTTTTCAGGGAACCAACTTGATTTATAATTTCTGAAGATATCAAATCTTCTGCATGTCTTTCACTGCTGAAAACATCAAAATGAGATACATCCTGGTATATCTTTGTGTAAACTAGGATACTTCACGCAGTTTTTCAGGCGATAACATTTCCTCCCTGAACGGTGGGATGACTTTCTCATAAAATTTGCAAATCTTCTTACAGTAGCAACCGCAGTGGAATACAACACATCCTTAAAATAGGATCATGACAATGGTGAAACCATTCAATAAATGCAAACGCGTAAAAAAATTACTTAACATCAACGCCCAGAGCCTTACCAAAATGATAAAACATCAATAAATGACAATCAAGAGTTTCATTCAAAATATACACGAGTGTAGATACACAGTTATCACTCATGTAGGGCTGCATATACTGATGATATTTTATATAGTGGTAAAAAGAGGTTCGATTCTCGAACTTGTGAAGGTAATGATTTTAGAAAATATTGGACTTAACCTAAACTAATAAAAATCAGGAAAATACACTAGAGATGATTTTTAGAAAATATGGAAAATACCAGGAATCAGGAATCAGGTAATTCTAACAATCTATGTGATTAATCATGTAATTCTTTTTAACAATTTAATTCAAGTTTGCCAAAGATATGTTTCCTAAAAGAATAATTGTAAATACTAAGCATGAGACATCAAGAGTAATTAACTAAGCATGACCCATCAAAAGAGAACACAACTATTTAATAAAAACCATTTTTTCTAATTTAAATCCATGCAAATAATAATAAAAAAATTATAAATAATTATTAGAAAATAATTAAATCACATAAAATTGAGAAAAATACCTTATCCATCATCCCAGTAAATAAACTTACCCCATGGTGAAGAAAACTTGCTCAAAAGTTGATTTCATTGCTCAAAATATTGATTACAAGGTTAAAGAATAGTGCAACAGCTGAACAGATACGTATATAAGTGTCACAGAACAGGGTTCAGCTGTTACAAAGAGCTTTAAGCAACAGAACGTTCAAAACTTAACGCAACAGGAGCAGAGCTGCAACAGTGGAACAGCAACACTTATAAATGTTACTGAGTCGTCTTCTTCGGTGATGGTGGATGAAGAACACGCCGGCCGGAGCACCAGCAGGTCACCGGCGGCACCGGAACTTCACCGGATTTCTTCTGAATCGCTCCCTAGGCTTCCGTCTCTGATTTTCTTGGCTTCACTTCGTATTTATAGACTTCACAAACCCTAGAGAGAGTTCTAAACCTAATAGAACTCTCTCAAATCACTCCAATTCTTAAATCCCAATCCAAACAGGAACCGAGTCCTGATTCCGGCCAAAATTGGGTTTCCCGAGCTGATTTTCTGGGATTTCTTGATGTCTTTCGATTTCTTCCAACTCTAATTGCAATGGGTCATCTTCAATTGCCGAAAACAACCCAAAAATCGCAACAAATCCTTTTCCCGTTGAAACAGGAACTCCCGATGAATTGGATCGGCCGATCCTGGGTTAACTCGCTGGCTCGCTGGGTTGACTCGCTGGCTCGCTGGGTTGACCCGATCCAGCTCAGCCCGATCCAAGGGTGCCCCAATCCAAAGTGTGGGTGCCTTGATCCATTTTCCCGGGTGCTTTGAACACTTTTTGAGCCAATTTTTCCACAAATCTTTATTCTTCTAATGTACCTACAACAGCATAAAAACACGTAATAGACACACAATCGAATACTAACTCACTAGAAATTAAGGTGCAATTTAGACACTAAAATGTGTCTATCATATACCCGACTCAACCCTCCAACCCGGCCCGCCGATGAACGGGTCGGGTACGGGTGATATTTTCTTTAACCCGTTTCCTGGCGGGTCGGGTGCGGGTGATACCTCCTCTCACCCGACCCACTCGCCCAACCCGCCATTCATTTTCTATCTTCTTCAATCTTTCTTATTCGACTCTCATACAGGCAGCTCATTCAGTTCTTTTTTTTCTTCTCAAGTACAGAGCGAAGGGCCGAAGGGAGAGAGACAGCGCACACCACCACCACCACCACCGCGACACCATATTGTCTACAAGAATCACCACCACCACCTTGTTTCTTCTCGAATCTCTATCAGGTACTGTATCTGTATTTGCTTTAATTTTTTATTTTTTTTGCCCTAATTGAAATTTTGTGTTTGTATAATTACATGATTGAGTAGCAATTAATTATGGGTTTCATTAGTTCTGAGTGATTGTGATGCTCAGAAGGTTTAATTTGATAAATAACTTTTCCCTAATTTGAAATTAATGTTTGTGAAATTAGGGTTTTTTGTAATAATTTTCTTTAGTTCTGAAATTAACTGCTCATTAAAGTTGGGGTTTAGTTTTGTAAAGCATGCCTCTGTTCAATTTGGGGTCTTTATCATTCTAGGTATACAGTATGACTATTGTACTAATATGTGTATCACAGATGGGGTGAAGGCCAATGAATATTCTGAATCTTTGATTCATAATTGTTGACTTATGTATGGGAACCATGGCATTTGTATGCTTGCGGATTTCAGTGTTTTTTCCACAGATGAGTCGAGGACTGAAATGTGGCATGTTATTTAGATCCTCATCATCCCCGTATGTGTATCACAGATGGGGTGAAGGCAAATGAATATTTCTGTAATTGTATGCTATCTGTGTAAAATATTTCAGTTGATTCTAACAAGAGCATGTATTCTTCTTTGTTGCTTTCTTTAGATCCTCATCATCCAAGACACCAACGTAACTAGAAGATGCCATCAGTCCATGTAGCACTACTTCTACTTCTTTCATTTTAGATCTATCTTCTCCCTTCACTCGTAATTTTTTTTGTACTAGTTCAGTAGTTTCTCATATATGTTGGTGCACATCATTTTGCACCAAATTACTACCAAGAATTGCGAACAACTTGTTGGTTTTCATAGAATAGAGGAATAACTGGCTAGATTTTTTTCTTCTTCAAGTCTGTCTTGAGAAAATGCTGTTTTACCTGTTACAATTCCACAAGAAGTATGCAAAAGCTGTAAACATTGATTTTTGTTGTTAATTGGTTTGATTGCATGTACCTTCAAATATTATACTTAACTAAGTTTGATCGACAGGATTCAACCTCGAACCACTGAAATCTGAATTTCTTGCTCTGTAATGCAGTATGTTTTCAGCTGACACCATAGAAAGTCACAAGGTGTCTGTAAACAGTAGACACTAGACAGTAGACACCATAGAAAGTCAATACTGTTCAAATTTAAATTTTAGTCCACACTAGACAATAAACACCATAAAGTCACAAGTTGTCTGTAAAGACATAATACACTGCAGAATGCAGTATGTTTCCATCTGTACTAATATGGGTTTTCAGTTTTCACCTATACTAGTATGTTTTGAGCTGCACACTGATGTTCAGTCATGGGTTTTCAGTCTTCACCTGTACTAATATGTTCAATCATGGGTTGTTACAGTTCTGATTTTTTTTTTTGCAGGTTACCACTTACCACCATGGTTGAAATCTCAGAAGTCATGCCACTTTTTTTTTTGAAATCTGGGCGGGTGACCCGCACCCGACCCGCCGAAATGGCAGGTCAGACCCGACCCGACCCGTTCGACGACGGGTTAGGTGCGGGTGAAGCTTCCAAGCACCCTCCAACTGGCGGGTCGGGTGCGGTGGGCCAAACCCGATCCACCCGACCTGATGTGCAGCTCTACACTCAGGTAATATGTCGAGTCATGTATGACTACCAGACTATACTTTTATCAACCTGATGTCAGTGGAAACTCGTTGTCAAGGGTGGCGCGGTATAACAAACGACCTTAATTTTCTTATCACGCTTTCTGATAAGCATCAAATTTGTAACTGATGCTAAGACTAAGGTCTTAAAAGCGTATAAAAGTGAGAAAATAACTCAATATGGATCGAGGTCCATATTTGCCAATCATCTAAACTTTGTCGATAATTCATTTGCAAAGGGGGATACTTATCCATAATTATTTAAGTAGCTACTCTGAATATTATCGACAACCAGTTTAATAATCAGTTAATAACGATCTTACATAATTCTTTAGAGTATGTGGATATTTTAATCCATTGGTACCAATATGCGGATATTCTTCTCATGAGATGTCAACGCAACTCTTATGGATATGCTCCTCGTCAGGATTTATCAACTCATCACCAAAAAGAATATGGACGTTATCTAATTAGATTGGCATATACCTCATATTAGAGGTTTTTTGTCTATGCTTGTAAGCATGTTTCCAGACGAAACAATCGATGTGATTCCGTGGCATGCCTTGCAAGGACTTTAAATTGTGCCGAATCAATCAAGCGTACTCTTGTTGGATCAATCAACAAAATAACCTCCAACACCTTTGGCATTTATTAGTGTGAGAATTTAGATGAAACACAATTGGAGTTAACCGTTATCGTCGACGATTCTTCCCCTTATCTAGGCGGAAATGTCTCATCAAACAGAACTTTCAGTCTACCTATCAAGGTAGTAATGGGTGACAAAAACAACAATAAAACGCAATCCATGAGAGATAACTGATCTGGTTTTCTCTCTCGTTTACTGTCAACGTGGAATAAATTTAGGATTTACATTGCCATGTAAAATCAGCAGTAAACTGTAAATAAATTTTTTTAACATGGACACTATCTCAATATCAGTCCCAGTCCTTCTAAGACGACCGATAGAGATTAAAAATTATGAACGGCATTTCAGGTGCGCATATCGTGCCTTTTATGCCACAACGATAACAGAGCTCGACCATACTCAAAGATGGCTTATTTAACCAATCATTATGCTATTGTTCCATATTTCTCCACTTTCTAGTGGTATGGTTCTTATCAGGTCCCTAAATCCAAAAAATTCATGGTGGTTCCCATATTTAAATATGCCTACCACATTATGTATTTTCCTCATTTGTCGTGTCTATCAATTTTTCAAAAGTAGACTTATTTGCATAGGCACCGATGTAAATTTAATTCACCAAATTTGTGATTTTCGATAATAGATTAGGCGACGAGAAGACTAGATATTAACATTTAATATCATTTAAAGAAATAACATTCATTACCGTTCGACGTTTGTATATCTACGAGGCGCAATTAATATACGCATCTCTCGTTGTTGTTATCACAACATATATAATGTGCGTAATATGCACTAGCATTTTAAAGCTCGTCGATATAAGAGGCGCATATATTATGCATATCATAAAGCTAGCCGAAACACATAAGGGCGCAAAAAATTGCCGCTCTCCTAATTACCCGTCGTAGAATTTATACGACGCATATATTTCTTCTCTAAATTCAAGCCATACTATTAACCACAAAAATTAGTAGTGAAACAACGAAGGAAATTTTATTTTCAACGTTATCCAAAAAGGATGTGGAAAAACCTTTCATTTTCCGATTAATGAGGAAAATAACAAATGCTGCAAAACTCAAATATTTGGCTAAATTCGAAAATCGAATAACATCGTAAATATGAGTTATTATAAATACGTACCTATTCAGATACCTCTTCGTATACCACAATAATTATTTGTGCTATCAAAAGCACATAAAAGGTGCGGTAAGATGTGTAACTTCTTTCCAAATCATTTGATATATATTAATTCGGGCATCGAATTAATTTGTTTTTACTTTCACAAGTCCTAATAAAATAGAAAACCAAATTAGATATATATGGTTAGAATATATAACTATTTAAAAATAGTTAAATCAAATAGGTTAGGGTAGAAGAGAATTATCCTTTTCATATCGTCAACCCCGTACCGATAGTCGTAAAACAATTCATGATGATAACGTTTTGTATATTGACACTAGTCCATAACAAGTGTACGAATGACTTGATGTATGCATAGCATATCCTCACAAAGGTGCTAATAAGAGAGAAAAGTGAGAAAGAAAGTTGAGTATTCTTAATTAACTCTTTTCAATCTATGAACAACTTAACCCATGATGGGTATTTATATAAAGCTGAGTAAAGTGATAAGTCACCACTTCATCTAAATAAAATTATACATGTTCAAGCATCTGTGTCGTGTAAATAATGAGAGTGGACCCATTAAAGGTGAACCATTCGTATTTGTCTAAGACGTCATTTAACATAAACACTGTTTTTGTGGTGGTGGACTTGTGGATCACATTCGAAAACAGTAGCATGAACCCGTTGTACTAGGTATCGGTATTGGTCCTCGGTGATACAGATATGGTATGGTGGTCCGATGATACTGACCAGTAATAACTAAAATTAAGTTTTCGTCTAATCAATGTATTCTAGTATTCAGTCATACATATATGTATATATTTGGATATATTAAGTGCTACTACAATTTCAGTTATAACAAATTAGCTAAATAAAGTTGATTGAATCAGTGAATCTGTTGATATTGTAATTCAAATAAATAAATATATTAAAAATGACAGAGAATATTTCATTGCCTACACTAAACTGGTTATAACAATTATGTGAAAAAAATATTAAAATTTCAATTAATTTTTTCTTTACAATTTGAAAAACTAGTGGGTGGTTGATTTTGCTCTTCAAATTAATATCCTGTTTGTAGAAGACATGTATAAGAACTAGATAAAAATTTATTTTCATCCATCGTAACACTGATGCAGTATTAGATATTGCGAATATTAATTTTCCATTCTAAAATGGATTGATCATTAAATGCAGTGAATTGCATACTTAAGCTATCAAATCTCAAATTATATTATAATATTATGTGTCATCTTGACTACCAAAGCTAGTTAATAAAGCCAACCTATTACATGTATAAGATATGGATTTTGTTAGCTAGCAGTATACCTACACGTTTACGTGTCTTTTCTATTTCGTTTCATTTAGTATTTGCTGATATAGGTCGATACGACACTGATATAAAACTGATAATCGAGGATACAGATTATCTTAGTATCTTGTATCAATGTTAAACATTTTAAAATACGATACAACAGATACATGCAAGTATTAGCAAATACGTCAAACCATGATGCGAATCCTGAGGATTTCCCGATAGCGATACGTATCCTTAATTCCAAGAGCATTCGATACATATGAAGTGTAAACTTAAAGCAGTTGTGTGTATGGCTTTAATGGTAATCATATGAAATAACGTGTAACATTTTATCACGTTAATACCTAAGGTAACATATGTACTCGGTTAATGATATTTAGAATGAGATATATTGTGAACTCACTCTCCAGTTTTCTTCTTTCCTTATAACCGTTTTTTCTTCTGCTATCTAATTCAATTGTAATTCAATTCTACCAAATTGTTGAGAATAATCCTAAATTATATGGGCAACTTAAAATCCTACGAATAATCCAAGGACAATTTTAATCTTATAATCCGATTTTCAAGGTTAGTTAGACCGATTATTGGTAACTGTGATAAGTCTATGACACGCCACATTTGTTCCACATCACCCAGTTAAATTTCCACGTATTAGACCCAATGAGACTACACATAAGAGGGTGTCTTATAAATAGTCTCACACTGTATGAGCAACTTAAGATCTCATCTTTAAGTCTAGGGCAACGCCAACCTTGTAAGCTGATTTTCAAGGTTATTTAGGCACATAAACTCATGGACTTATAATATAGCTTAAAATTTCTGATCTTTTTGACATAGGTTAATTGGACTTTGGTACTTGGGTTTTGTCCAACATTAAAATTTGGTCTAACTTTTGACCAACTTAGAGTTTGGTTCCTGGACTACACGTTGACTGTCACTGACCATGTTAAGTCTTAACTTTAATTAAATTTATAAAATAAATATTTATATATTGACTAAATTACCCTTATTATCACACACACTTCTCGCACGCTTCAAAATTCTACAATAATCTAACTCTCTACCCCACTTTTCTTCCGCCTTCCTTCTTCTCTATCCCATCTTCCGACAATCTTAAGAGAGAAACCCATTTCTTAAGCTGCCACAATCAACACAACAACTTCTCTTAATGGGTTAGCAGAAATTTAGGTAGTTGAGAAAGAACAGTTCAAACAAGATAAAATCGGAGAATGGGCTTTGAAAGGAGAAGGAGACTGACCAGTTCTCTATTCTTGGTAATGAGATTATTTTCGTACAAGAAGAAAAAACAGAGAATGGAGAAGATTGGCTTGTTGCTTAAGACCAAGATTCAGCGAGAAATCAGTAAGATGCTGCTACCGATGTTGAGTTGAGAGGAGATGGTTCTTTTGTTCTGAAGATTTTAGAAATAGAGAAAGAATTGTGGTGCTGTTAGGATCTTGGTTCAAATTCGAAAATATATTCGAAGAATAAGAGAAGAACATCGAGAGAAGAAGAGAATAGGGTTTGTTTGAGAGAGCTAGGGTTTGAGAAATTCGAAAAGTTCACATACGTTGTTGATTCTTGTGATAATGGGTCGAGGATGGAAGAGGTAAAAGGGAACATGGTTTGTTTGATTGGAGCTAGGGTTTTGATTTGGTAAAATTGGGAATAAGGATTTTGTTTGATGCAGAATTGGGGTTTCGATTTAGTGAATTTGAGATTTTGATTTGATTCAATAAATTAGGTTTTGTTAGATTCAGTAAATTAAGGGTTTGTTTGATTCGGAAATTGTGGTTTCGATTTTGAAATGGGAGACGTCAAATTGAGATTGGGTTCTCTGATTTATGCTTTTTATGGTTTCAATTTTAAGTTGATTCAGGTGAAATGGGTTCTAGCCGTGAAAGAAGAATTTGAAGATCGAAGAGATGATGTTGTTTCTGCCATTCTTGATTTATGAAATGGGTTCTCTTATTTACTCTTGACCGTAGGATTAATAGTTTTATTATAGCCATCAGATCCTAGACCCACTAAAGGGTACCATTATTAATTTATTATTTATTTTATAAATTTAATTAAAGTTAGACTCATGGTAATGACTGTCAACGTTTAGTCTACACCAAACTCTAATGTTTGACAAAATTTAAATACCAAAGTCTAATTAAGCCTTTTAACATATTTAGTTACAACTATAATTAGTTAGTATTATTAAATAAAACTACTGCTTTCAAGCGATTTTAGGGTTTGTGAACTGTTTTTTTTTATTTAATTGATTTCGTCACCAACCATGACAGTTTTGGCTAGAACCTTTCTATACCATTGATCGATACAACTAACAATAAGCATGGATAATAATGATTAGATTAACTACCTCTAAAACTAGAGGATGGCTTTAAGAATCTTTACATAACTACCTCTTTATATTTACTTTTGATATTATTGAAGATAATTTTTTTTATAAAAATATCAAAAATCCTATGTGGACTCAAATATAACTTTTTTTCAAAGTTCCATCAGAGATGCTCTAGCCATCTATTAAGGTGATCATTGAACTTTTGTATTCAATTTTAGGTTAATACAAATAAAACAATTGTGAGGCTGGATAAAGCCATGTCATCTTTACAATTAGTAATTGCATTTGCAACCAAAAAATATTAGTTGTAATTTTCATTCCGAGATTTGATTAAAGGCCGGTCCTTGAGATAGGCCAATAAAACCTCACTACAGGCTGGAATATATTCTTTTTTAAGGTTGTATATATTTTTTTTAATTATTTTTATTTATGGAAATAGAAAAATTTTAATATACCGGAATTACAAAAACGGATAAAAGTTTACCCGGTCTGATTTGTGGAATACGTGTTGTTTTTACGGTGACTAGACATTTGAAATAGAAAAAATTTAAGGAATATTTTCTAATCTGACCCGCTATGGAAGTAGTTTATCTCCCATTTTTAGAACATGTCCAGTAAAGGATAAAAATATTATTTTTTATAACACATAGGATTTAGATTCTTATTTAATATAAATTCATCTCCAACAGTTAGGTTCTACAAACTAGTAGAGATGGGATACTAAATATGAAGATGTTGAGGAAAGTCTTAACTACACCTTCGGATTCACCTCCATATCATATTTTTCATTAATTTTTTTAATAATTATTAAATTAAATTAAACGGTTAAGATTTTATTATTATATAAGATATTTTAAGAATTAAATCGTATATTATTGGAGATATTTTATTAGATATGGAGTCCTATTTTTACTATGTGTGTAAACTTTACTAAATGAAGGTCTTAATAAGACTTTCACGTACGATTTTTCATATCCGTTGTTGGAGATGCTCTTATCGATCCAGTTCGAATCCTACTTCATACGAAATAGTGGTCGAAGGGGAAGACTATACGACAAACAATCCATATAGGTTTGGACAATATACCATCTACCTTATAGTTAAATTTGTCAAATATTCAAATGGAACCTCGACCTCCATCTAGATTAAAAAAATACGGACGGGCCAAAGTGTGCCGTTCGGAAAAATTCATTTCATTTTATTCCGTGGCAGGGGAAGAAGCACTACTTCACTCCATCAATCCATTTTCAAGGGGACAGAGGTTAAAAACATTACAAAACATTATTTTTGAAAGCATATAACATAACATTTTTCTATTCTTCCATCAGTTAAGGATATGTCGTGTAACGGTCAAAATTAAGGGATATGTTCTAGCCGTCCATTTTTCCGTTAAATACATATTTTTAAACAGTTATGCCCTCGATCAACTTCATATTTTTTTCCGTTAAATCAACTCTCGCTTCCGTCAATCAATCACCATCATGATCAACTTCATGAATCCAGGTTATATTTCCAATTTTCCCTCTCTTTAACCATTAAAAGTTTTATGTGTGGAGGGCATAACTGTCTAAAAATATATATTTAACAAAAAAAATGGACGGTTGGGACATATCCCTAATTTCGACCGTTACAGGACATATCCCTTAATTGCTAGTTTGAATCCGTGATATATTTCTAATTTTTCCATGGTTATATTAGTTGGTAATCCACTGGACGGTTAAAATACGGGTCGATAAAAATATACATATAAATCTACTATTTAAAATATAAAGTCGGACAAATATCCAAGATTCAAAAAAAATACGAAAAATGTGTTTAATGCGTTTTGAATATTCTATTTAGCATGTAAACATTCGGCATAAATATATAGTTGTCAATCATATTTATAATTATTAACACATGCATAGAACACGATTTTAATAATAACGGATTTCATCAGCTACCTTCTTGATCATAATTGAATTCATTAACATCGTGACTCTGTTTTTTGTTGTATATCTTATATGTAATACAGTGCAAAATAATGATTGTTATCTTCTACTTTTTTTAAGAAGCATATTTATTTTTTACTTGATTGTAATGTAGTGAATTTAATTCACGGATTAATTTGAAATTCAGAAAAATCACGAACAATTCGTTTACTTTGGAAAAAATAATAATTTAGATCGGGGTTGCAAATGGACGACGAATTTATGCGAAAATACGTAGTTCGTGATCACCGCGACTTACTTGGAAAATTACGCAAAATTACTAACTAGACTATAGTTTTACAATTCATTATTTGGGGATAATTCAGAACGATATATGTACGTGTAACTCGTTTTAGAGATACGAATTCGACAAACAAAATTCAGTACACATTAACATGTAAAAATATTATTTTTAACATAATCTCGTCTTAGGTACTATGATTTTATGATTTAAATAAATTATACATATTATATATGCGATATAATCAAGCAAATAACATATACGTGGTAGTATATGGGTAGTATATGGCTTAGATTGGTATATATAAGATTTTATACCAAAAATTATAATAGAGAATAGTTCGGTAATTTATTAATACACATATAATTCGTTTTAGACTGGAAATTCGAAAAACTAAATCGGATTTCCAAATCGAATGGATTTATAAATTATATGAGCATAATTCAAAAACTTACGGATAAATATCGTATAATTCGCGAATTAATGACTAGGTACTTGTAATCATGCTTCAAAATAGAAATAAAAAACATCCATGACCATATTCTCCATCAGAAGATAGCTCTAAGCTATATCTAGGACAGCAAATACCAGCGTTTCTAATTATTTATATTGCACTCAATTGATATAGTTCCCTTAAATATGGTACAAGTCCCAAGTTCATTAAATCCAGTTAATATAAGATTAGAAGTTGATTAGTTAGGCCATTGATTTCCAAAGGTTGAGTAAAGTAGAGGCCAGGTTTTAGGGTCGAGGTGGCAAGATTATAACCACGATCAGTTCTTAATTTGTCTTAAAGTTTGTGCCACGAAAAAGAAGGTCAAATCAGTCGTCAACGACAATCCTAATTAGAAGGACAAACCGCAGTGAGTTGTCAGTGTCACACATCAAACTCTCTCACTAATTAATTTCTTTATGACTGGAGATAGAAGCGTGGCTGGTTGGATTCTTACTCTGTCAGGATCTGCGTACACAAGTTCCTATCCACGTTTCTCTGCTATCTTACGCAGTACTTGGCACCTATGAAAGCTAATTCTGAAGATTCATCAACCCCCGAGTCCTCGACAATTGTTTCAGGGGATAATCCAGCCAGCAGCCCCGGCTTGCATTTGATAGGCTTATTCCTTGCTCGTTTCGGGTAGAAATATTCTCCACAAAACTGTAGTAGCTCGTGAAAGGAATATCAAGCTCATTATGGTGTTGTAGGTGTCAAATTGGGACCAAGATTTTTGATCGAATGGGGTGGTCAGTCCTTCTTTGACATCTTCCCAAGATTGGTTTTGGATGATCAAGACTAGCTCTTGTGGAGCTCCAGCACATTCCCAATTCAAAAAACCATCACCTAAATCCTTAATTTCCGTAACGATTATCTGATCTTTGAAAATTTCAACGGAAAATAGGTAACTGTTTTGAAAAAGTGAATAACAGATCACCATTGTTCGTTTTTAAAGCTAAAAACGGATAAAGATTATCCAAAATAAACACAAAATAATTTAAACAATTATATCTCACTTCTGTAATTATTTCTTTTTTATCCTTTCTCTTTCCAATGTAAAAAAAATCACAAAACACTCATAACTCTTAAAATATATATCCGATTTTAATAAAATTTATATTTTTGAAAAAGATTTTAAATTCTTTTCAAACAAGATCCAATGTTGATAGTAAATTCGGAAAAAAAAATCAAAAGAAAATAGCTAGGATGAAACTGGTTGCATCCTGAATTAAAATAAAATAGAAAAATTTATTCAAAAAATAGCTTGGATGAAACTGGATGCATACTGTTTTAAACTAAGAAAATAAAAGTATTCGAATAATAGCTAGGATGAAACTGATTGCATCATGGTTTAAAATAAAATTGAAAAAAAATATTCGAATAATAGCTAGGATGAAACTGGTTGCATCCTGGTTTAAAATAAAATTGAAAAAAAATATTCGAATAATAGCTAGGATGAAACTAGTATTATCATGTTGAAAACACTTTAAAAAAATCGATACATGGCTCAAAAGTGCCTGAGAAGAAGAAAAAAAGCTAAAAATAACAAAACAGGAAATCAACAACGTTTTTTTTAGTGCTACAAATAAACTGTTACAATAAAGCTGAAGATAAACGTTGCAAAGCTGAAAATAAACGTTGCTAATGGGGTGAAGAAACCGTTGCAGCTGAAAATAAACGTTGCAAAGCTGAAGAACAACGTTGCTAATGGGTTGAAGAAACCGTTGAAGCTGAAGATAAACGTTGCAAAGCTGAAGAACAACGTTGCTAATGGGTTGAAGAAACCGTTGCCTTTTCTTTGTTCTTCGTCTTCTTCAGCGGTAGCAGTAAAAAAAAATTCATGATTTGATTTTTTTCGATCTTTTTAACTTCCTAAGATCGACCCAACCTTCCTAACATCGTTTGTGACTCAACCAAACCTTTTTATACACCACATGAAGAAGAAATCTCTACTGGTTGATTTTTTGATACTATGAATGTTGATTACAAGATTTTGAAGATGGCCTCGAATAGATCTGTTAGTGGAGTAAAGGTTAAGTTTATTGGATTTAGTAGATTGATAGGGTTTGTTCTTTGCTCTTCTGAGATCGGATGGCTAAGGTTTTGAAGTTATAATAAGTAGAATTAGAAGAGAGAAAACTCGTTGTTAGGGTTTTTACTGATCTGGTTTTTCCGGCTACTGAAAGAAGAAGGGAAAATATGTTGTGCTCAATGAATGTGAGGTTGGTCGGGAAATAAGGATAAGAGTTAGGTCAAGGGGTGGAATCATCTTTCAATTCCAAAACGACTACCAATATTTCGGCGGAAGTAATCAACTGCTATATGAACCAAAATAAGAAAAAGAATCTAATCTAAGGAAGGGCATATTGGTCACCTATCTAAAAAAACATTATCACTTGTTGGGTGAAATATCCAATTTAGGATATTAGAAAAGTATCCAAAAGATTCTTGGATATTAGAGAAGTATCATACTTTGCTTGTCTTCTACACCCATAAAATGGAAAATATGGGTTATTAAGCCAATAAACTAAATGGAAAACGGAAAACTATCATTCATTAGATTAGATTGATCCTTTTATTCTTACACCTCCATAACACCTTGTTACACTTGTATATTACACCGGACATAATAACTTTTGTATTAATGGGTATGCTCAATTATTTTAGAATGTATTTGGTCCTTAGAATTTTTCATTAATAGATATTCTCAAATAATATATAGTTTTATTAATTTAAAAAGATAAGAGAAAAAAGAAGAAAGTTATTGAACAATCGTTAAACACGCTCAAAATTTATTTCTTAATTATAACTCATTTTCGTAGGAATCATAATTACACTGAATGAGGTGTCGAACTCGCCAAAAATATATTACTTACTTTTCTTACACTAACTAGTAGAATAAAATTAAGCAGGTTCGTTCCTAAGGGAGTAGAAAGTCCAAGTTGTCAATTAAATTTCTGAAAATAAGAATAATGCAAAACCTATGAAAATAAATACTATTAATGCAAATATGGGGATAGGAATGATCAAGGATTCCTTCTCGTCCACGAAACGTGAATCAAATCAACACAACTATGTTTCTGTAATGTATACTGATAGACATATTTTTGTGTATGAATTGTCCGTAATTATCTATTTTGTTAGTGCTCATTTTGGTACTTATGGTGTGATTTTATGTGTCTGTAGGTATTTTTGGAAAATAAACATCTGTGGAAAAATTGGCTCAAAAGGTTGATAAATGCACCCCAAGGAAAGTTTTTAAAGGCACCCCACTTTTGGATTAAGGGCACCCCCTTCTTATTTCAAAAACCAAAGTTGACGGGGAAAAAAACTTACACGTGAAAGTTACCTGATTTGTTGGGTATCAATTTTTATGGGATTTTGAAGCATCTGAATCATCATAAAGTGTTTGAGAATATCAACAAGACTTGAACACATCAATTAGAGGGTTTTTCGCCGTGAAACACGGCTGGAAAATCCATGTTTTTGTCAAAAAAGGGTTTACTCCCTGATTTGGATTTACACGAGTTTGATTCGGTTTTGGAGAGTTATTTGAGTCCTAATCTATTAAGGATCAATAGGGATACTATCTAAAACCTATAAAAAACAAAGAAGAGGAAGAAAAATAAGGTGGGAAGGCTCGAAAAAAAAAACAGGAAGAAAAAAGTGTTGCTACTGCTGTAGTGAAGAACAGGGAATAGGCGACGATTTCTTCAACTAAACAACAACATTTATCTTTATCTTTGCAAAGTTTATCTACAGCTGCAAAGGTTCCTTCAACCCATCTGCAACGTTTATCTTCGCTTTGCAACATTTATCTTCAAGCTCCATTGCCACAGTTAATCTGTAACGCCAAGAAAACGTTGCAGATTTCCTATTTTATTATTTTTAGCTTCTTTTCTTCTTCTCAAACACTTTTGAGCCATGTACCAATCTTTTGAGAGTGTTTTGAGCATGATGAGATAAATCCAACCACTGGACAATGGAGGAAGCCATATTTCATGAATGAATGATAACTACTTTTGATTCTTAATGACTTCTGCATTGATTTTTAATTGATTTATTATTTTTCTTAATTAGTTGCGATTTTGTTTGGTGGTGTATGCTGGGACTTAAAAGCTTTTGATGCGCCATGCTTGTGATTTACAGTTAATGTTTTAGAAATCTACTTTTGGCAAAGAAACATAGCCAATAAAAAAACTATAATTGTTAAGGAATCATTGTAGAAATCATTCAGAAGTGATTTGGTGGAATCTTGAGTTCCAGTTCTTCCCAATATTATTAAAATCTTTTACTTTTTTCTAGTTTAAATCAAATTAGGTCTAAGACTAATCTTCACAAGTCTCAGTGAACGAACTATTTTTACCATTTTTCTAAAACGATCAAGTTTTTGGCGCCGCTGCCGAGGACTTATTTTTAGATTTGTTTTTAGTTTTTTTTTAGGTTAGTTAGTTTATTTAGATTTTTATTTTTTATTTGTTCTATTTTACATTTTTGGGTATTTTTCTTTGTATTACAGGTTTTGGATCAAAAAGAAATTGGAGCCAAAAATTATATTGATTGATTAAAAGACTTGGAGTCAAAGATAAACCGAAAAGAACGGAAAAAGAAGACAAATTTGTTTTATTTTTTTAGTTATTTTTATTTTTTTTATTTTTTAGGGTTTTATTTTTTTCTATTTTTAGAAAATTGTATTAGGAAATCTTTTATTATTTTTGTAATTTTTCTTTTATTTTGGACTTTTTCTTTAGACTTTATTTTTTGGGGACTTTTGGACATTATTATTTTTTAAGCCCTACAGAAGGGTATTATTGAATATAAACTGCAACAAGGAAGGACGACAATTACGATATTGTCTCAGCCCCTCGGGTTCGTACACTGACATAAGAGTTGGTGGCCTGAGTCGACTTCAACGGTTCATCGCCCGTCTGGAACGGGAGGTAAGACTCTAACCACCCACGAATTCCCTGTCAGTGGGTTTTCTGGACTCATTCGTGTGCTTATATGTTGAGGACTTAATACGGATTTATTTTCTAGTAAAGGGCAAGAACTGGCCATACAAGATAAGGACTCGGATTTCATCACCCTTTCCTTCTTTCCCGCTTTATGAACACGTTACCAAACGCGAACCTAAGCTTAAAATTTTGACTAGAAAGAGACTGATAGGGTAACGAGGTTATAGGAAAGTCATTCAAAGGGACTGAATTGTTTACTCTGTTAGCCTAACTCAAAGTTCAGGAGGATTATTTTAAGAAGATTCGAGCCGCCTTGTAACCCAAGGAAACGTTGTCAAAGAGACAGGGTTATCAAAGCTCCTTAGAGCTTATCCTTTTTTTATTTGACTTAATCTAATTCAGATCGTTCTAAGAGATTTGCTGAAACTGTAACTAGTTGCTTTTTGGAAGAATAAAAAGCTGGTCTAGAAACAATCTAAGTGGATCCACCATGCTTTTTGTTTGCTAGATTCAGTAGGTTTGATTTGGTTGAGTCGGCCTTGTTTGTGTATGTTTAGAACCCCCTTCCTGTTAGAATTTATTTTCTTAGATTTTTTGTAAATATATTAGGAATTTTTTCCAGAAAACGTCGAACTGGTATTATGAGGACCAATACAATGAATATTCGAATTTCAAAATAGAAATTATCGATACTATCAACATGGTGTGGATAGTTGTTGGGACCACCACGACCTTTTGGAGGTTATTGCTCATACCAGGGTGATCTCAATTACTATTCATATACACACACGTCATATGAATATGAAAATTAGCAAAATTCGAGTTCTTTGTCTTGGAGGGATGCCCTAAAGCATGTGCGATCTAGTCCTTATAATGAACCTATTATGCCACTAGAGGAATCATTGAAGCATTTGCGATCTAGTACTCATCATGAACCTATTATGCCTCTAGAAGAATCACTCAAGAAGATATATGAGATAACACATAGGTTTGAATTAAGTGTGAGAGGAACAAATAATAGTCCAACTATTTCTCTAGAAGAATCACACGAGCAGTTGCGATCTAGTACTCCTTATGATACATTTGTTTCTCTAGAAGAATCCCTCAAGCAGTTAACTGAGAATATAAATAGGTTCGTATTACGTTGGGGGGGAACAATTAGAAGTCCAACTATTTCTCTAGATGAATCCCTCAAGCAGTTAACTGAGGATTCAAATAGACTTGCATTAAGTGTGAATGAAAGTCTTGCAAAGAATAATATTACTCAAAATGATCTTAATTTCCAATATAGTGTTACCCCTGATAATTGTTCACCTAGTCAGGAGGAAGAGGATAGAATTGGTAGCACTACTTATTTAGACAAGGTTCAAACATATTCATATTATTATGATGATGAGGATAGTATTGATGAAGAACTTGAAATATACATGCAGAGTGATCAAAAAATTGTCACTCCAATTGTGCTTCATGATGATAGTGTTATTTCTGGTTCAAATCCAAATAATTTTAATGATTATTCACCTATTCAAAAGGAAGAGGATTTGACTAGAGATACCACTGCTTTAGACGATGTAGAATTTTCTTGTTTTGAAGCCGATAATAGTTTGGAGGAACGAGTTTATCCTGAGAATAATGTTTTAGAGTCAAGCGATTTAGAAACAATAGTCTTAGATAACAAAGATAGACCCGTAGAGATGTTAAATATGAGTGAGGATGCACCACCTGATTATAACCTATAAGAAGCAATTGGACATTTTCAGGAATCTGATGATCTAGAAATTAGAGAAATTGTGACTAGTCTATCTAAAGACACTAAAAACTCTAAGTTTGGGGGTGACTATTATTCTCCTTGTGGTTTACCTTTAACTCTTAGAAAGGTCCCTAACTTGGTACTTGACATATGCACCTCTACCATTTTTCAAGATCATCTTCAAACTAGATTCCCTGAGCCTGTTGATGTCCAGAAAGAAGTTCAGTTGTTAAAAACCCATCCTTTGGTCGATGTGGTTTACCCAGACGATAATACCAAAATTGACTTTATTTTCTCACCAAAATATTTTCTTCCATATGTGGGAACGTTTGAATTTCAAATGTGTCAGTTATTAAGTTTTGAGACTAAGCCTAATTACTTTAGGGAATTAGAATTGAGACATTTTCTTAAGAATGACTACCACTTTCATTATAGTCAACTGTGTGAGGCCAATCAGATTAACTTTGAGGATCTATAATTATTCAGCTTATTATTATGTGCTTCAAATTTATTAGTTGAGTTACTCCAGACTTTACAACCTGATCCTGTTGAACCTTCCTACGAGAAAATCCATCCCATGAAAATATTTTATCTAGACCCTTTTATAGAGCCTGAACCTGAACCACATCTAAATGTAGTTGTCTTAAAAACAAAACTAGATAAGGGTGTGCTCGATTTGTTCATTTTCTTGTCATGCTGCAGTTTCCTTTTATTTTGGATATCATTATTTTATTCAGATGATCCGCAGTTGTTCCGGCTATTGCTATATGATTTTATGAGGTGACTAATTCTTTCTTTGTCTGGCTGAAGACTTTAAACTTAGAGCTTCTTGGGAGGTAACCCATGCTCATGCGACACGATAATATCTTTCCTCAACTCCTTTCCTTCGATTGCTAATGGTTTCTCCTTGTTCATGTATTTAATCATTCATATTTAGAACATTGAGGACAATGTAAGATTTAAGTTTGGGGGTAAGGGAGAAACTTTTAAGTTGAAATATGAAACTCCAAAGTCTAGAAACTTGTGAACAAATCGGGATGACACTAACCATTTTAGGTAGATGGAAACTTAACTCTTTTTCAATAGGAATTGGTGTGCCCAGTTAAATGGTTTATTCATAAAAGGACAGAGTCCAGGTGTTAGAAATAACATGATAGTCGTCACCATATCTCGGGGTTTATTTCGACCATATCACCTTCTGTTTTAATTTTTGTAATTTTGTGTTTCTCTAAGTGATTTGGTGGGGCACCAATATCAAATTGTTATCGCCTCCAGGAGTAGAGTGTTTGAGATTATTTAGACCATTATTAAAAATAATAATAATTAGTATTGACATTTTGATAGCAATATGTGTGTGTTCTCCATGTCTCCGTCGCCTAAGCAAGCGTGGAACGCAGGATCCATGAGAACTATCATGTAAGATGCTAATAAGGAGTATGCACTTGGATTCATTTGATCCACTCATGTTGTCAGTATATTTAATAATATAAATAATTGTTTTATTTTCAATAAATCGATCGTTGGGATCCTTGTATATACCAGTTGAGTCGATATTAGTATAAGGATTAAGACCAATGGGAGCGTATTTCAATCCATTAGGATTCATCCTGGCAATGACCTTTAGACAGATATGGGAAACACCGTTCACCTTAATCAATATGTGCAAACTTCATTTTGCCTATATTCATCTTCTAAATCTATTCATGTGATTGAACTTTGATAGATTCTGAGTATCATGGTTGAACGACTATCTAAGTAGAGTTTTGAATCCTTGTATGAATTTTAGTACGCTGAGTACAAACTCATGTACAACAATTTCACTCATATAGGGTAATGAATCCCATAGACGAAGAATTTAGTATGCCCACTAAATAGTTTGTTTAGTGTTTACCCTCAATCGTTCACAGGTAGCTAGGGTTTGGAGTAAAGGTTTTGTGGGTATACCTCTTGTAAACCCTCACGAGACTAAAACTCGTCCGATGGGGACACCTATGAGTTTAAAGGCTTGTTGCACACGCTAAGTGCAATCGTGATGCCTGCGAAAGTGAGTTAGGAATTTTATTTTATTTTTAGATTAGATTTGCTCGAGGACTAGCAAATAATAAGTTTTGGGGTTTTTGATAGACATTTTTTTGTGGCTTAATTGTCCGCAATTATCTATTTTGTTATTGCTCGTTTTGGTACTTATGGTGTGATTTTATGTGTTTGTAGGTATTTTTGGAAAATAAACATTTGTGGAAAAATTAGCTCAAAAAGTTGATAAAGGCAGCCAGAGGAAATTACTAAAGGCACCCAAGGAAAGTTGTTAATGGAACCCTACTTTTGGATTAGAGGCACCCCCTTCTTATTTCAAAAATCCAAAGTTGGCGGGAAAAGAAACTTACACGTGAAAGTTACATGATTTGTTGGGTATCGATTTTTATGGGATTTTGAAGCATCCGAATCATCATAAAATGTTTGAGAAAATCAACAAGACTCAAACACATCAATTAGAGGGTTTCTCGCTGTGAAACACGGCTGGAAAATCCATGTTTTTGTCGGAAAAGGGTTTACCCTCTGATTTGGATTTACACGAGTTTGATTCGATTTTGGAGAGTTATTTGAGTCATAATCTATTAAGGAACAATATGGATACTATCTAAGACCTATAAATAACAAAGAGGAGGAAGAAAAATAAGGTGGGGAGGCTCGAAAAAAAAAACAGGAAGAAAAAAGTGTTGCGGCTGCTGTAGTGAAGAACAGGGAATAGACGACGATTTCTTCAACTGAACAACAACATTTATCTTCAGCTGCAACGGTTCTTTCAACCCATCTGCAACGTTTATCTTCGTTTTGCAACATTTATTTGCAAGCTCCATTCCAACAGTTAATCTCTAACGCCTAAAAAACGTTGCAGATTTCCCTTTTTATGATTTTTAGTTTTTTCCCTCATTTTCAAGCCCTTTTGAGCCATTTACCAATCTTTTGAGAGTGTTTTGAGCATGATGAGCTAAACCCAACCACTGGGACAATGAAGGGATCCATATTTCATGAATGAATGGTAACTATTTTTGATTCTTAATGACTTTTCCATTGATTTTTAATTGATTTATGATTTTTCTTAATTAGTTGTGATTTTGTTTGATGGTGTATGCTGGGACTTAAGAGCTTTTGATGTGCCATGCTTGTGATTTACAGTTAATGTTTTAGAAATCTACTTTTGGCAAAGTGGAATCCTGAGTTCCAGTTCTTCCCAATATTATGAAAATCTTTTACTTATTTTCTAGTTTAAATCAAAATTTGGTCTAAAACGAATCTTCACAAGTCTCAACGAACGAACTATTTTTACCACTTTTCTAAAACGATCATATACCTATTAGTAATAACCCTAGAATATTTAATATGCTCAAATATTCCGCAATCTCCTCCAATCACCGGATACGGAAGTACTCGACTACCGGATTCTACTCATTCGAGCTATCTAGATATAACTCAATCGAATGTTTTAGGAATCGTGAGATAGGTTACTCCTAGTAACAACTACAAAAGCTCGATTCATCTACTAGTGTCATTCAATAAATATGAATTAACCATCCAATTTACAACTTAAACGATTTAAAAATAACTCATAAACACTTTTAGCACGGTAAAGAATAAGCAATAACGAGATAAAATTATGAAAAAACAAGCTTTTAAATATCTATTCGAGTTCATGTCCGGACGTCGAAGTCGTCCCTAATCAATATGCTTAGCTACTGGAGTTCATGGTAATACAAATCAAAGAGAAAGAAAACTTTGAAACAAAAGATATTCGAAGTCAAACTAACCCAGCTGCTGGTGGTCTGCTTCTACGAAAGTCCAGTTTTCTTCTTTATTCTTGTTTGTACGGACTGGTGGTATGAACTGCAGCTGTGAAGGTGATCTTCTATGTTGCTGTTGGTAGGGACTGGATATATGCAAGTGGGTGGTGAAAAAGATGATGCTGAATGTGGAGATGATGTTGTTTATGGTGATGTCTGTATAGGTTGGAGAGCTCCTCTCAGTTGGTTCTGAGCAGCGGTGAGGGGGTTTCTTTGATGTAGCTTTCTTCTCCCTTTTATAGCTCTTAAACCCAACAATTCAAATCTCTTTCAAACTCTAAAACTTCAACAACCTCTACCGATGATTATCACAATCAACGGCAGCAAGCTTCCCTTGCTCAACTGGTTTTTCGGCCAAGTTTTACAAACCTAAACTTCCAAAAATAGACCATCGTTTCCATGTTTATCTCCGCTTCTAAAATAAGTTCCTAGTCTTTCAGAAACAACCCACACTTGTTGTCTGTGAAAAGATCCCTTGACCGTAAACAGACCCAAACCCATGGCTAGCAGCTGCTAAGAAGAGTACGTACTTGGTCATTCATGCATTTTCCCGAACACCTTTGTATGTGTGAAACTAGTCACAGAGATGAAACCCCTTTTGCTGCTGTATTAGCCGTGTAAACTCCTCCCCTGCAATCATTTCAAACAATCAACAAACCCATTCATTCATTCATCAAGAAAAACTCACGGCATCAGTCTTCTTCCTTCCTCTCTGTTCTCAGCAATGAACCATCTCTATCAAGCTCGTTCTCTTACTGCTACTTAATCTCTCAATCTTCCCTGACTTCTTCTTCCATTCTGTTTGAAACCAATCTTCACTGCCACATGTACTAAACATATAAACTCCTCAGACTTCCAGATCCAGACTATCCGAAACCCATAAACCATCAGCGACAGAATTTCTAAGTCTTCCCTCTTTTTCTCGAACTCAAAGTTATTCACGGCAATAATTTTCGACCAACTTCAAGTACCTCCTATCTCTTCAAATTTCAGAACCCATCTCAACATTACCTTCATCTTCTGTAACCCATTTTGAATCTCCAGCTCAACCTATCGAAACATGCCTGAGCCATAGTCCGCCGGCTATTCGTCTGGAGAAAGAAAAGGTCCTGCTTGTTGTTGGTGAAACTCGACCCTGATGTTGGCTGCTAGGTTATAATAGAAGATGATGATGGCACCCGGTACATGGCTGCCCTATGAAAAATCTATTAATGAAACTGAATGGCTTCCCTCAGTAATGTTGCGATTGCCTTTAATAGATTCTAGTTTTAACAAATTTGAGACTTGTCTCCTTGCTAGCTTCGAATCCATCGACGCCAAAGGCTCTCAAGCAATGCATTGAGATCCTTTTTCTCTTCTTTCGTATCACATGATTATACCTACAAAACATAAACAAAACATAATATACACTAATTTATAAGAAAATAGCAAAGAAAGCATAATCAATTGATATTAATTAAGGTGTTTTAGACACCTACTAAATTTCTCACACTTAGACTTTGCTAGTTCTCGAGCAAACTATATTAAACTAAACTAATTAAAATATAACAACTCCCTTTGTTGAGCTTACGGTTACACTTAGCATATGTAACAAGCCTTTAAATCCCTAAGTGTCCCTAGTGGACGAATTATAGTCTCGTGAGGGTTGACAAAAGATTTACTCACAAAACCTAATCTTCTAACTTTCAAATATTTCAAAGCACATGCATCCAAAGAGCTAAGAGGACATAAAGTTTCTGCACACTAATAATAAGAAGTTAGAAATGCCAAAGAACATTATTCTCATGCTTAACTCTTGACTCTTGAGTTAGGAGAAAACCAATCATATGAAAAAATTCAGCCTCGAGAGCGATCGAATAAGAATTTCGCCTCGACTTCTACCTCACCAATAGGGATTTATGAAATTGCACTCAAAAGACGCACTTTATGGTTCTCGTGTGTGCAGGCAGGAGTGAAGATAGAAATCCTGCACATGTTGAATGGTGGGAAGAAAAAGAAAACCTCCAAATTAAATTTTGTTATCCCACAGAAATGTGGGATGAAAAGAACCTTTTTTTTTCTCTGATGACCTCTAAGAAAGGAAATCAACCACTATATGAGGATGAAAATGCTTACTTACCTTGTCGTCCGACCAACAATTAGCACCACTCTCACAACGTCCCATAGAAACATTTTCGTCTCCGCTCTTCAACTATTGATGAGGATTCTTGAACTTCGTAGAACCTTCACAATTGTAACTATTTTTCTCAAATTCCTTGTTGCTTGAAAATTCTTCATATATTTCTTCTTCCCCGCGGTTTTATTAAATGAAAAAACTAAAGTGACAAAAAATTTCTCCTGTCTTTCTTTTTTTTCTTACGACAAGAAAATAAATTACAATCTGAAAATAAAATAAAATAAAATAAAATAAATAATACTACTACGACCGTGGGATAAAGACTTTACCACCTGATTCTTTACAACTTGTATTGTATTGATATCATAAACTTCAATAACTCTCATCCTTTTATTTTCTTCGCTCTTGTATAAAAGTCTTCAACATGTATATTCATTCTACTCGTTGTCTTGTTGCTTTACTTGAATATGAAATTTTCTCTTTCTTATACCGTTGCTTGTAAACCTTGATCGTCTTCAACTTTCCTTCGAATTTGTGATGCTCCGCTTGTTGATGAGGATGGTGTTTCTATGGACCTGTTGTTGTCGAGAGAGAGAACGTGCTAACTGCAAACAAGATTACAAGAGATATTATAAGTTAAGAATTCTGATGGCACCCTCGTGATTGGAGAAATATCACCCAAGAGATCAAAAAGTAATGCTGAAGGGGTGCGAGGTTGGATAGCTCATCATTCTACCCGGAATTAGCGTAGGATGACACACACTCTAAATATAATTTTTAGACAGGTACAAAGAATTGAGATGCCTCGCTTGATGTAACAATAGGTAGTCTCCACTAATGATTGATCAGCTTCTCTAATACTATATTCTTTCTGCACCTAATTCGTCACTGGCGGTTTAAGTCCCTTTTTGTCGACTTTTGCCTCTCAACAATTAAGAAACCCAAATATAGTTCTCTAATACTTCTAAATTCAGTTATTTAGGTAAGAACTCTGTATGTAAACTTAGCTATAAGTATACTAAGTGACTCTAAAATATCTAAAAGTTGGAGGTTCATGCAAATAATTACAAGAAAGTTGAAAATTTTCTACCTAAAAAGTGAATACTTAAGAATTATGTATGCTTAACCACCGCCCCACACTTAAACTTCACATTGTCCTCAATGTAAATTGACTCCACCAGTGTAAAAGCAAGGTGGCAAATTCTATAATGATATCAAAATTCAAAAAAAAAAAAACAAGAAGAAATAAAAGAAATACTAAACCAATGGGTTTTCTCCTATGTAACGCTTGGTTTAAAGTCGTCATCCCAACTTTCTAGTCGCCCGTATACCAACAATCTCAAAATTTGGGGGTCCGTCCAGAAAACAGTCTGCAATTGTGACAATAGCTTCACAAGAATATTAGCATATGGTATAAATAATGAAATTATCATCCAAAGAGAGTCACCCCCCCACTTAGTCTATTCTACACTCGAAAGTGTATACAAAACATAAGTGGAAGGAACTTCTATGTATTTCTCTTGGAAAACCTGCATGGTGTTAGACTCAAACACATACGACGGATACTTAGATGCAAGGAATTCATAAAACTTTTGAAGCATTCAATTCCATCCCCAAATTAGGTATCTTCCTAAAAGATGGATTAAAAACTTTTTGAGAGACTACTTCTAGTTTGGGAGGATCGTCATTAGATAAAGATTCGTGTATAGGGTTAGACGAACCTTGCAAAAACTATTGTATTACGGGAACCTCAGTACTGCTGGACACTTCCATTCCCATATCACAAGTATCATCATTCTCATTCAAACTCTTGTTAAAACATTCTTCATTGGTTTCTTCTATAACCAAGTCTTCTTCATCAGATGAGAAACCAAAATCTCCCCCAAACAATTCATCGTAATCCTTATGGTCTTTTTCACAAGTTGACTTCTCATTCAAAGTATCTACTATCTCTGAATTCGGGGTAGCATGCACAAAGAAGTCATAATCATTGTCACTCTCATGCACAACATAAGTCTTACCATCAATAACTTTAGTGTTTCTAGACTCAACTTCTTCCTTTTGAATATGTGAATGATCATTATCACGATCATGAGTTGACTTAGTAGCACTGTCATTATCAATATTTTCCAAGGGTTCATCATCCTCAGAACTTTTTTCGGGCTTTTCTCCATTATCCACACGGCGGTTAATATCTGTACGTATGACCATAGAAATTGCTTAAGGAGTCTCTTCTGTTGCTCCCTCTTCTTCCAAATTTTAAAGAGTTTCTTGATGTTAACACGTTTTCCGCCAGTAATCACGATAGGTTCTATAGATACCATCTCTTCTCGTTGAATATGTGAATGATCATAAGTAAGATCAGGAGTAGGTCTAGATACACTATCATAAGTCTCACTTGGTAAGAAACTCTACATGTTGGGTGCTGAGTTAATATGGCTCAATGTATGTCGCAAATCCTTAATATCATCAAGAATCTGCATTAAACAAGATTGGAGCATATGAGACGTATAACTATCCTTCCATCCTTGTGATTGTTCACTTACATACCCACCATAAGGTTGTTGGTATGTATGAGAATTATCACAAGGTCTTGTAGGATATTGATTGTAGCCAAAAGATTGGTTTTGATCATCATATCCCACATATGGTTGGAAGTTATAAGAATTAAATTGAGAACTAAACTGATTACCATAATATGTATTGTCTTATGAACCATATGAGTTATACCCAAAAGGATACATCTTGATAAATCCTAAATATTTTTTTTGCGCACAACTCGTTTATAGAACTTACCTCTTGTTTTAGACAAGTGATGAATACCTCAACCAATTTTGCACACGCAAAAGAATGATTGTACCTAAAATAAGATTCTAAAAAGATAAATTAGTAAAAGAAACTAGAATGAAAACTAAATGCAAATCAGAAAATTAAATAACAACTAGAACTACCGACTTCTCCCCGGTAGCAGCGCCAATTTTGATGAGGTGTCGAACTCGCCAAAAATATATTCCTTACTTTTCTTACACTAACTAGTAGAATAATGATAAGCAGGTTCATTCCTAAAAAATAAAGAGTCAAAATTGTCAATTAAATTTCTAAAAATAAGAATAATGCAAAACCTATGAAAAGAAATACTATTAATGCAAATATGGGGATGCGAATGATCAAAGATTCCTTCTCGGCCAAGAAACGTGAATCAAATCGACATAACTATGTTTCTGCAGTATACTCATTACTAATAACCCTAGAAATTTTAGTACGCTCAAATATTCCGCAATCTCCTCCAATCACCGGACGAAAGTGCTCGACTACCAGATTTTACTAATTCGGGCTATCTAGATATAACTAAATCGAGTGCTTTAGGAACCATGAGATAGGTTACTCCTAGTGACCACTACAAAAGCTCGATTCATCTGCTAGTGTTATTCAATACATATGAAAACTTAACAAAATCCCATCGTCAATACCCGTATAACACTACTTGTATTAAGAATTTTTAGACAATTACGGGACGAAGAGTTCTTAATTAACAATAAAATTATCAATCAACCATCTAATTTTCAACCTAAACGATTTAAAAATAACTCATAAATATTTTTAACGGTAAAGAATAAGCAATAACGGGAAAAAATTGCGAGAAAACAAGCTTTTAAATATCAATTCGAGTTCATGTCCGGACGAAGAAGTCGTCCCTAATCAATATGCTTAACTACTGGAGTTCATGGTAATAAAAATAAAAGAGAAAGAAAACTTTGAAATAAAAGATATTCGAAGTCAAACTACAGCCGCAAACCCAGCTGCTGGTGGTCTGCTTCTACGAAGGTCCAGTTTTCTTGTCTCTTTTTGTTTGTACGGACTGGTGGTATGAACTGCAGCTGTGAAGGTGATCT